>JBBPOE010000946.1:0-10786 GCA_038091295.1 Tylopilus felleus | reverse complement strand
TNGCTACAGGACCGGTGGTATGTTCTGGACCCACCGTTCTTACATGAACTTGCACGAGACGCCATTGCTGCATCCCCCGACAATACCGAAGGCATGATTCAACACATTCTTACAAACCTCACGTCGACCTTCCCGCAACCGTCCAATCAAATTGCGCTCAACACCGACTCGTCTGAATGGGTGTTCAATAATGCTGGGGGTGCCATGGGTGCCATGTACATCATCCATGCATCCATTACTGAATACCTCATCATTTTCGGTACACCCCTCGGTACTGAGGGACACTCTGGGTTGCATACTGCGGATGACTACTTCCACATCCTCACTGGGGAGCAGTGGGCGTTCAAGCCAGGTGCTCTCGAAATGGAGAGGTACAAGCCGGGGGACGTGCATTTGTTGCCGCGAGGAACTGCGAAGCAGTACAAGATGCACGAGGGGTGTTTTGCCATGGAGTACGCTCGAGGTCAGACCTTTTCAGTGATTTCCCCGACTGTTGACTGATTTCGATGGGGATCCAGGCTGGATTCCTCTGATGTTGCCATTCGGCTTTGCTGATACGTTTTCTTCAACACTTGATATCCCCACGCTATACCATACCGTACGCATCACGGGTCGTGAGACGATCAAGAATCTCCTTATCGGAAAGATTTGAAAGTAGAGTCATGTTCTGCGCTGATATTCCGGAACCTAGAGACAATGTTGATGTTGTGATCCCTTTTCACCTTGTATGAGATTGGTTTCAGTTTACTGCGTTTGAGCGGGATTCAGGTGATACCTCGGTTTGAAACTAATGAAAACCACAAGGAACGTTTCGGACCGATATGATCCCCTGTTCAGTGTCAGACTTGAGTTTCATACCTCGATCCTCAGTCACCATCGTATCCGTTGCATGGTGCTCGGAAGTGAGACCAGATGTCTATTCTGATCTGCCCTGGAAAGTATGAAGGGCCGTTGCTCGGTATGCCGAGGATATCGTAACCTCGACGAATGAATGCGTGAGAAAGTTGCGTCGTCGACGAGTGATGATGAACACAGCAGGGAACAGAAGGTGAACTTGTCAGTGGCGGTGATCGATCGCAAGTGAATGTCATTGACAAAAAACATCAGATCAATCATGGCTGATAAATGTTAATGATCGAGCTAGAGGACTGTGGTGACATATGGATAGCCTCAGCGCTGAGATCTGAGAGTCGGAGGGTTGTAATATTGCGCAATAGTGGCTACATCATGATGGCGCTGGAGCGTTACTCACCAAGGCTGGGAAAAGGACGGGTCATGGCTAGAGCGCAGACCCGCAGTGCGAGGTGACCCTCAGCCCAGAGGACGACGCAGTGAGCGGTAACGAGTGCTATAAAAGGGGGAATGACGTCTGACGTAGAGGTGGCGCTGGTGTGTACCCTGTTTTTTGTCGCTGTGGAGCGTTCGTGTACATGAGCGGACCTTGTCTTGCCATTCTTCCTTCCTACCACCCTCCTAGGATGTCGTCTCCCCTCACATCCGTACGTATCCCATCTCTCTCCCCTTCCTTTTCCTCACCTCCCACTCCGCAGTCATCACCGCCCTACCAACCCCGCCCTTCCCCTTCGCCCGAACACTCCCCGCCCTCCCGATCGACCCCCACCAACGATGACATCGAAGCAGTCATCAAGATGGCAACCTCTTCCCATCCTTCCATCGACAGACCCCTCCGGGATACGCGCACTCAACTTTTCGTAGGAAACGTACGTGCCCCTTCTCTACCACGTCCCACAACTTATTCACCACCCCCCAAGCTCCCATATCGCGTCCGCTGGCAGGACCTCAAAGATCTATTTCGCCGTGCCGGAACCGTCCTTCGTGCAGACGTGTCCCTCGGCCCAGACAACCGCTCACGTGGCTATGGCACCGTCCTCCTCGCCACCGCAGAGGACGCCGGTCGTGCGATCGACATATTTAACGGTTATTCCTGGCAAACACGAGTCCTGGAAGTTCGTCCAGACCGTCTAGGCGCTACCCTTGATGCAGAGTTAAATGTTAATCCCTCCTTTTCAAATCCGTCTGTACCATTCTTACAACAAGGCGTTAATATCCCTGTCTTGAGCACCTTGAACAATCTCGACGACTTGGCAATCGCCCACCCTGGGAACGGTGAGTTACTCAGCGGTGGAATTGGAATGCGCACCCTCTTTGTCGGCAATGTACGTCCTTCCTCACCACACCGATAAATACCCGGCGATCGCTCCTTTGGTCCCTTTCTCTCTCACCAGTCGTATTGCTCACCCAATCCCTAAGCTACCCTTCCACATTCAATGGCAGGATCTAAAAGATCTCTTTCGTGCCGCGGGGGCTGTCACACGCGCAGACGTTGCTCTTGGCCCTGACGGCCGATCTCGGGGCTTTGGCACGGTCACTTTCGTAACCGAGGATGGCGCAGAACGTGCAAGGCGGATGTTTGACGGGTAAGTCGTCGCAGCGGTTGGCTCGTCCTCGAGCCCATCGGCGGCACATTTTTGCTCTCTCTCGGGCGCGAGTCTACTGCGCGTATTTTTGGACCGATGATATTCACTCGCTCATCCTTCCCATCCGTCAGGTATGAATTCAATGGCAGGCCGTTGAAAGTCCATTACGACAAATTCGCCCAATCGTCCCAAAATATCCCGCTTGTCGGTGTTTCACCACAGCCCATATCGACGACCTCCTTAGTCTCGCCGTATGACTCGCTTTCCCAGCTGGCATCCCCGTTATCCCGACTTGAAGTACTCAGTGCGCATGATGGGAGACCGCACTCTCACCTCGGCACGCTTGCTCAGTCACAGTTGCATCTCGACCTACAGCGTTCTCGGCTTGAGGCAGAGGGTCTAACGCCTGCTCAATTGGATGCTCTGCTCGCACGACCGCCCAGTTCATCGTTTAAGTCGCCTTCATTAATGCCTCCTAATGCTTTGTCTCAGTCTCCGTCGCAATTGCAATCCCAAGCCTTACTGCACCCCCAGGGCCAATCTTTGGGTCCAATCACGCAACCCATACTTCCCCCTTCCGCCCGTTCCCTGTCTCAGCCACACTCTCTCACTGCATCACCACGCCCCATATCTGCAAAGGTGTCTTCCAGCGGCTCTTCAGTGCACAGCTCCAGTGCATCGGATTCCCTGGCGAGCGTCACGGACTTGACATTGGTTACCGATATGAATGACATAAGACTCACCCCCGATTCTTTCGCCTCCCTTGGCACAGACTTTAGCTCCCCCCGGCCTAGCCTAAGCGCTGGATCCTCTCAAACCTCGAGCTTCTCGTCAACTGGGTCATGCCGGCCGAATTTGAGTGCAACATCATCGCGGGGTGATGTATTCAATGACGGTGTGGTCCTTGGTTTGGGGTCTCAACGAACGAGCTTTTCGAGTTCTTCGAGGCCATCTTTTGGGGCCGCTAGTGCGGAGAAGCCTTCGTTCGCTGTCACCACTTCCCTTGGTGCTGGCTCAGAGCGGCCGTTTAGCGCCGGTGCTTCCCAGCATCTTGCAATGAGCTCAACGACCTCGCAAAATCCTAGTATGGGCGGATCATCTCAAAGGTCCATCGCTCACCTTTGCGCGCCGTTCTTGGATGACGATGGGCCGACACCTTCGTCATCAGTGCCATTGTCTGCCATGGGAACTTTGTTGGGTTCTGTGGCTATGTCGCTCAATTTAGCTGCCAAGCCAGGATCACACTCAGGGTCGTCGGGATCGGCATCTAAAATCGCTCCGCCACCTTCGCACAGCTGGCCTGACCTCTCGAGGATTGGATCGCCGGAAAATAGAGGTGCTCAGGCCTCTGCAAGCCACAGAAACACTCGGACATCCCCACGAAGCTCTTCCGGAAAAACGTCTCCCGAGTCGTCTTTGTTGGCGCAGTCGATACTCAATACCGATTCGTCGCCTGCACCAGACACGACTTGGGGTGCGCCAAAGCCTCAGCTACGCAAAGACTCTCCACCAGGCAAAGTTAATGGAACTGCCGACCACGTTCCGACGGCGCTCGGTACGCTTGGGATGCGACGTGCTAACAGAGCTCAAAACAAACAAGCAGAAGAGAAAAAGTCGTCGCCCTCTAGGGAGCAGCAACCCCAGGCTTCTTCATCAACAGGGTCTCAGGGTCATGGGAAAAAATCTTCGCAATCATCTTCTCATCGACACCCGGGACCGATTTCACTCCCTCCGCCTACTGCTTTCACCCTTCCACCCGGGGTCGTTTTCTCGCCACATCCGCATCCCCAGAGCCCGCTTTATCATCCGGGGTATCCGCTCGGCCCCGTGCATCCGCATCCAATGGGCAGTCCGCTTCATCATCCCATGGGTAGTCCCCTAACCCACCCTGCCCACGTGCATAGTCCCCTGCATCCCCCTGGCCATCCGCAGTACGGCGCATACCCACATCACGCGACTCCAGTGCATTATGGGGTTATTACTCCTCATGGATTACCCCCGATTACACCCAGCATGCCACCGTTCACGTTTTTGCCCCAGCAGGCCCGGACTCCAACGCAAAATGGGCATGCCCATGAGGAGAAAGGGGGTGAGGAGTGGAGTCAAAACACCTGGCAGGATGAAGGAAGACAAACTGATCCCTCGATGCGAGAGTCGGCTGCGCAAGTGTTCCAACCCTCATACTACCCGCCGTCGTCGAATGCGCCACAGCAGCGCATGCAATACACGCAGATCCACCCACATATGTTTTCGCCTGGAATCCCTCTTTCGCCCGGAATCATGGTACCGCTATCACCAGGTATTGTTGCCACATCGGTATCCATGCCCTTGACCGGCGTCCCTGCGATGACACCGGGTGTCGCATTGACGCCTGGGGTAACGATGACCCCGGGCGCATTTTGGGCGCATGCGCCATGGATGAACCCGGTAGTCGGAGCCCCAGTACATGCTGGGAATGGACATCACGAGCCATCACATGCTGCAGCCGAGGGGTACTTCCCACCCGTTAGCCAGCCCAGCGGGGATATGGGCTACTTCCCACCGGTGCCGAGTGTTGCGGATACCATTCTCAAAGAAGGGCATGGGTATACGTCGGGGTTTGATGTATCGCAAGGGGAGAGTGCGCATGAGGAACGTGAAGGGAGGGTGCCGAGGAACCTGGCTCGGATCCCGTCTCCGGATTTGTCTCGAGTATCTTCACCTGATACAAAGGATGCGAATCGAAAAGGGGTTCCACAAGGTATGAAACGCTCGACCTCTGCTCAATGCGACGGCGGTGTATCGAAACGAAATGGATTGTTTCATCGGGAGTCAGATCCCGAGGTGAACACAACAACGAACAAGGGATCGAAGGAAGCATGATAACAGGGTAGTCTTGGGTAATGTGTTTTGTTTCGGGGGGATACTTGGTGTGTAGATGTTGCTTTCTTTTCACGTTTTTCGCATCCCTATTCTGGCTCACCGCAATATACTCATTGGTCTCTTGGATCACTCAATCGGTCGTACCTTTTTTTTCCCGTCTGCTGATATCCATGACATGCATTGCTAGATTACTGTTACAAGTATTATATATCCCATCTCGGAATTGCTTTTTTCCATGCATACGGTTCATGCGTTGTTTCTCAGTATTTTCTATCTACCTGTACTATGGAATGTTTTAACCATCTAATCTATTCGCTGGATCTAAGTATATGCGACGACACAGGTTTCTTACCGAAAGGAGATTCACTGAGCTTGTCATTGAACGCATTGAAATGACCCGCGTCAAGCAACGACGATGATACCTGACCTGACTTTTATTTCTGCCCCGATGGTCAACCAGAGCGATGCCCCCTTCCGCTTGCTCACTCGGCGATATGGAGCGACGTTGACATACACTCAGATGCTCGATTCTCACAGACTCCTCAACGACCCTGACTACCTCCACTTTCATCTTCGCGATCTTCAAGCCACGCATCCTGATTGGGATACCTGTACACGTCCCGTGGTGGCACAACTCTGTGGGAACGACCCCCAAGTGGTCGTCAGCGCGGCACGGCACGTCCAGAGCTATTGTGACGGCATAGGTGCGTCACAACCACCTCGAACGCGCTCCGTTCACACAGTCGCCTCTTTTCCAGATCTGAACCTCGGGTGTCCTCAGGAACACGCACGGGAAGGTCACTATGGAGGGTATCTGCTCACGACAAAGGACTGGCCGTTGGTAGACTCGATAGGTGGCTCTCATCCTCCTCTCGATGCGCGTCGTGTGTCCTCAGTGTCTGATGCACAGTCTCCGCGATGGCACGCTCTCTCACCGTACCGGCGTCTGCAAAGATCCGTCTCTGTCCGTCCGCCAAGACGACCGAGTTGGGTCGCGTCCTCGAACACGCGGGGGCAGCGTGGGTCACCCTTCACGCGCGCCACGTGTCTGCTAGACGGCGACGCCAAGGTGCAGCCGATCTCGACGCGATACGCGCGCTCACACACGCGCTCACGATCCCCGTCGTGAGCAACGGCAACGTACGGACGTTTTCCGACGTACAGCAGAATGCGGCGTACACGGGTGCGGATGGGGTCATGGTCGGGGAGACGCTACTAGGGAATCCATGGTGTGTATGCCGTCGGGTGTGGGAGACAGGGCTGATTGGGACGGACTATGGGTAGCTTGTTTTCAGGCGCGCCACTGGGCGATCCCGTTCGGATGGCCCTTGAGTATCTCGAGACGTGCAAGCGTCTCGAGGATGTGGCGACGGTCAAGACGGTGCAAGCGCACGTGCGGTACATGATCGAATTTCAATGGTACGTCGTCCTGAATGTCGTCTGGATGTTGAACGAGAAGCGGAACGCACGGATGATAGCGCGCGTCGTCCGTGGTATTCAAAATTTCGGCTCGCGCTGAATGCGTGTCAGAACGTGGACGACATCGAGATGCTGTTGTGTCGTCAAGTGAGCCGTTGGCGGGGAAAAGCTGGTCGGCAGGTTCACGGAGAGCCCAGAGGACATGTCAGCGGAGGCGAAGAAGAGACGAGACGAGACGATGATGTGGAAGACTTGGGAGATTTTTTGAACCGCGTTGATGTTTAGCAAGACTGATCGCTTCGTTGATCGCCGACGGCGAATGTCCACGACCCTTGTCACGATTCAGATCTTGCTCGAAAAAGTGTGGGTTGACGTGCCGCACCGTCAGCGTTATGACCGCAGGCGACGGAAATGAAGGGAGACCTGGTCTTTTGAAAAAGAGGTATTGTTTTACCGACGAGCTATTCAACATCTTTCCAGGGGGAACAATTCAATAGACAGCCGAACGCGTAGATCATGTATCAGATTACAAGTCATGTTCAGGGGTCTTCCATATCGAGTACACCTACTGTGGCAGACATATATTGCTCCTCATTAATAGACGCGTACCTGAAAACTGGAAGCGTCTTATTCCACCTGCCATCTTGGACAAGTCGTCGTCACGAGTGCCAGCTGTGACTGGCGAGCCAAGGGCTCGCGGCATGCTCAGGGAAGACGAGTCCTGCGTGCCGACTGCATCTGGGGGTGTGCTAGATGAGTCGATGGGAGTGACAGAGTCGCAATCACTTGGAAAGAGACCGATGCCCCACGGAGGAGTCTAACACCACCCTAGGCCTGTTGACGGCAACTTACATGTGGGAATGAATTACTCGATGACTATATCGTCGAAAGTCTTATAAGACTTCCCGATGGTCGAATGCATGAGACTCAGCACTGGCACTCACGTGTGGATCGCTCTGTCGATGGGCGTGGGTACCAGTGCGGGTATCCCGTCGGTCATTCCTTTGTGTAAGAACCGGATACAACACTGGCACTATTGCAACGAAAGGAGCAGACTTCACTAGAACAGGAGGGACGCGTAACTGCGAATCATCCTTTTGGCGCCAAACCACGATCGAAAGGTATCCACTCACCTTTTTCTTCCCTTTGGAGTTTTCCGAAGACGTCCTTCGAGGTGGAATTCTCAGTCACACATCAAGTCACGAATATGATAGAAAAATCAACTGACGGGTTGGAACTGACCTCCCTTCCCTTGCACTTATTGGGGTTGGGTCTTCGAGTTGAAATCCGAGTTAACCACAGCAGATCACAAGGATGATGGAAAGTAAACTGACTTGTGTGGTACTGTGGTGTCCCGCCGGACACTGCTGTTCTGTAACTGAGACACACTGAATCCGAGAACGGTCAGCATAACTCAATCCGCCAGGCAGGCAACGCGAGGTAACGGACGTTTTTGAATGTCTTACTTGATTTTGAAGTTGCTCTTCGCGCTTAGTAAATCTTTCGGGTACTGAGAATCATATATACAATGTCAGGGAGTAACAGTCTTACCTTTCTTTGGGCCCGTCTTCATCTTCGCCGTCGGAAATCAGACTCGGCATCATCGCTAAGTTGTGTCGCTTGTTCTCTGATCGACTCGGTCTCAGCAGGATAGATTGATCGCAACTTATACGCGACGCTTGTGTGAACTTGAACTGGACTGCACTGTGTCAACAACCGCCTTCGAAGCAGTGTTCAAAAATGATCAACAGCGTAACGAGCAGTGCGGGAAGCCTGGAGCACAAGTACACCTTTTATTAGCCTAGGGAGGTCCCCACGGTCAAATTCTTGATATCTTTAGGCGTCTGTGGATCACGGGTGAGAAGACAAATGACGTGTTTTTGCTGCGATAACAACCAGTTCTTCGTGCGGCTGGCTAGACGTTAGAGACGAAGGTTGATGCTATGCGTAGTATGATGCCCGTATTCAAAATTGGCACCTGGGGGCTCCCGACAGTCCAAGTGTTGGGATCCATGATGGTTAAAAATAAAGACGCACTCGGGCTCAGGCGCGACTCAGCAGTGCGACATAGATCTGTCACTGGCATAAACGCGCCGCGGCTGTCACGTCGATCTTGACCAAGCACTGGAATTGCGATGCAATTCGAACTTGAAGAAGCACGTCACCTCGTCTGGGGAGCGTTCATGGCGAATTTAACGGACGCAAGCGTAGAGGACGTCGGATGATTTCTAGGAAGAGAGGTGGCACCAGTGTGCTCCATTTGCATTGGCAAGTTCGCCACCCGCTAGTTAGAGTGGCGGCCATGCCCTTGCTTCGCTACCAGCTCGAGTCAGACAACGTAGGAAAGCTTGCTCGAGGCGATTAAAATACATGTCTTGTAGTTCAATATAAAATGCCAAGAGTGCAGGCTACTTATTCACTCTCGCTGTCATTCTCCTCAGATTCTTGATCGCTATCATTCTCCTGAGATCCCCGAGATGGTGCCGGAGCAGATAGCTTTCTATGGTACTGGATCTCTACTCAGACTTGTGTTTATGGACGAGAACAGAAGGAGTGACTTACGTGGTAGTATTCTCTCCACGGATCCGCAACCGTCGTGAACTTGGTCTTCTCGGCAAGTTCCTTGTCTCCCTCGTGGTTGAAGATCGATTCTTTGCACTTCAACGCGAGCTTGGTTTCAGGAAATCGCCAATACTTGTGTGGCGTGCATAATGGATCCCGTTTGGAGTGTACAACAACGAAAAAGATGGGTTCGGCGTTAATGCTGACTGCAATGCAAAGTAGGTTACCACCGAGCAGTCTATCATGGCGTTTGACGATATAAGGGAGCTTGCTTTCATCATAGATGTTAACGTCTGGCCAATGACGCAATGCCCAGGCCTTCGCGTCAGCCCAGGACATGGGGTATCCGCCTACGAGGACCACCATTATTTGACTTTAACTTCAGCACGTCAGCATACAGACACCACGGTCGACAGGGAAACTCACGCAGGAGAGAGTGATTGGTAGAGTTGTCGGAGTCGAGGTTGATGTAGATAGTCCAGTGTGCCTTCTTATATCAAGTTTGAGTTCAAACCGTGACGAGGTCACGTGTGTTGTTTCTTTTGTCTTCCACCACATCACCGCTGAGTTGCGGGTTCGCCTCAACACACACTGTCATCGGAGTTTCGTTCTCGCTCTTTATCCGATTGTGGTCGGTCTGTGTCCATGCCCACGGCGTGCCTTTGTTCATATCAATGGTAACACTCATCGTACGGTACCCTGATCTCGATAACTCCGTTGTTTTACCAATGTTGTAGGTCCACCCGTTTCTCAGATGTTTTCTCCAAAATCATTAAATTCTGCGAGGCGATATGTTTGAACGGTTGGAAACCTGTACCACTTGATCAGTGAGTTTTCAAATGAATCCTAGTTTGTTAACTGTTAACACTACCCTGTTTGCGTGTAGTACACACGAAATATCTCAATGTCGCGCAACTCTCGTCCCTCTTTGGAGCCAGAACGGTGGCTTGTTCAACGGTTGCGGAATATTACTCGATTTGATCCTCGCTTTGAGTCGAAACAATTCAATAGACAGCCATCGCAGCCAACGCATAGATCATATCAGATTACAAGTCATCTACTCAGGGGTCTTCCACATCGAGCACGCCTACCAGACATTGCTCAGACGCGTACCTGACTCGGAAAACTGGAAGCGTCCTATTCCACCTGCCATATTAGAGAGCGAACGAAGCAATGCGAAAGCGAGGACGTAAAATAGTATCAGATACCTATATGTATATAGAAAATCCGTTGATCGAATGGTACATCCACCGATCTCATCGTCCTATTCAGCGCAAGCGCTGCTCGGGTATAATCCAGCCGACCAGACTCGTCCACCATATGCCTGTAAAACGTCGACGTGATCTTGTTCGTCTCGCCATCGTCCACCTCCCACATTGTCCCAATCACAGACCGGAACCCAAGAAACTGCATCGCCGCCGCTAGGTGGATCGCCTCGTCCGGACTCTCTTCGTCTCCGACAGTCGTATGACACGCCGAGAGATACGCGAATTCGGGGTTCTGCA
>JBBPOE010000945.1:0-10803 GCA_038091295.1 Tylopilus felleus | reverse complement strand
TGGGAATAAACAACTCGACGTAATTTCCCTTGACAGTTTTTCGAGCTATTCTGTGGACAGCCAACAGACACTAGACACACTCTTACGAAAAAGCCTCAAGTTGCAGCCATGGGTAAGCTTTCGACTTCTGCATAACTATGCAGCTCACCCAGGATAGCGCCCAAAAAATCCAAGGCATCCAAGATGTCTCTCAACGAGTTTCTCGGCGATAGCAGTGCGCATAAATTTTCGTATAATTTCACTTCTCCCGTTGATCCCGAAAGCAGCTCTAGGCTCATGGGCCGATGAAATGGACTCCCTCCCCACAGCACGTAAGGACGTTCATATATCCTAGGTGCACTGGCTCATCCAGTTGATCCACAGCCTCCATTAAGACAGACGAAGAACGACTAACGCGTTCTGGTGATCGCTTTGGCAGGCGTGATGACTTTTCATCCTCTCGGCGTACGTTGCTTTCTAGATCTGCTGGGTCATGCCGATTCACAACATTGCCCAGCCGATCGTCCGTTCGCTTCCGTGAGAGAAGAGGTCCCATTACCTTCTCAGCCGCCTTTTACTGCATTCATCGGAAACCTCGCTTTTGATATCACTGAAGACGAACTAGCTAATTTCTTCAAGCCTCATCAGGTTCGTGATTTACTTCATCGTGGCCTGCAATGTCCAACGTACACATAGGCCAAATCTATCAAAATAATCAAAGATCGCGATGACAAACCCAAGGGATTTGGTTACGTCGAATTCGCAGACCTAGATGCCTTGAAGGATGCGTTGTCAAGGTCGGGATCTGTCAGTTATTTCATTTCTTTCGAATTTATACTCAGTTGTTGACATGCTCATCAGAGTCTGTCTGGACGCACTATTCGAGTGAGCGTTGCTGAGCCTCGTGAGTCGTTAGCAGTTATGCGTTCAGGGGTAAACTTAGTGTTGTGTCAGCGAAGGACAAGCCTGGATTCAGTGGTGGTATCCCGGAGGATGATTCTAAATTTTCTGGGAATTGGCGTCGGGATGGCCCCCTCCCATCTTTTGGAGAGTCTCGTGAGTCGTCACGGCGTCGCTTTGACGGCCAGGCGGGAGAACGTCCAGCACCAAACGTTTCCGACGACGTCAGTGATTGGAGATCATCACGACCGCTATCAAAAGTGGTTGAGCCGGAAGCACCGCCGGCTCGTCGGAAGGGCTCAGGTTTCTCCGTTACGGAGGGCCAGACTGGCGCTGCGGATAAAGAGGAACACTGGACCATGGGGAGCAAATTTAAGGCTTCATCGCCCGAAGAGTCTGCGCATGGCAAGTTAGGTAGCATAAAGGGTGCACGGGATACCCACGACGAGAGCGACTGGCGGGCACGGAGAGCCCCAGGCGGTACTTCTCGTGAGTATCTGCGCCAATGTCATGACAATGCCTTACCCCAGCTGATCTTTTCGCGCACAGCAACTAGCTCCACTCCTCCAACTCCTCAAATTGGTCGTAAAAAGCTCGAATTACTACCTCGCACTTCCACAACCTCCACAGGTTCTACGAGCCCCTCCCCGTTATCCTCCCCAAAGTTAGCTTCCAATGTTCCGAGACCAAGCCCATTTGGTGCTGCAAAGTAAGTCCGTGCTTGCTTCGAATCGAGGGTCATTAATTAACGCGTTGCAGACCGGTTGATGTCTCTTCAAAGGAACGTGAAGTTGCTGCACGCTTGGAGATTAGCAAGGATCGGACAACCCAACACTCCTTGTCGCGAACTAACTCTCGGCAAGCTACCGAACGAGGACCCGCGCACGCAACCAAGGCCTCATCGACTTCCCCCTCCAATACTCCCGCCTCTGGACCTTCTGCCGCGCTTACTAGTTCGACCGTCAGGCCGTTATTCAGTTTTGCGAATGCAGCTGGCGCGAAAGCAACTGCTATCGAAAGTACGGATGATCAAAAGGCTACAAAGGATTCATCTGCGGTGGACAATGTCACTGATCAGGAGGTCGAGATCTCCGTCTAAACACTTTTTATGCATTTTATCATAGCGAACACTACGTTTTTTAACGTAGACAGTTATATGTGCTTGAATTATGATTGCAGGATATCGTATGTTCCAAAGTGGTAGGATGGAGTACCTCAGTAAATATCTGGCTATTGACGGCGGTGTAACTCTGGGTCAACAAATTTCATGCGTCCACGACCTACGACACAAATTAAGTATTGGACAGCAAGAGGATATCCAATAAGCATACCTTTGAAACGGATTCCTTGTGTTGGATTTGTCTTCTCATACACGTGTTGGACGCGCTCTAGCTCTCTGCGTCTAGCCTTTACCACCCGTTCTTGTTCTTCACGTTCTAGACGTGCATCATATTCTTCCTCTGTCTCTTGTGGAATGGTATTTCCCTCCGGCGTTTGAGAGTCCTCAGGCTCGGGTTCTGCTTTGGAGACCTGCGGTTTCGACTTTTTACGACGGCGCTCGCGGTCTACACTGCGTGATCGGGAGCGGCGCTTGCGGTGTTTGGTACTTTCTCCTGGGTAAAAACGAGTGTGTCGTGATGTTATCTGAGAGAAGAGACAAACATACGTTGCGTTTGTTCCGTCGGCTTTGGCTTCCTCAGCTCGAGTTCCCCACAGTTTGAGATCACAATCGGTATCTGGGGTCTATCCTTTGCGTCTACGGGTACTTGCGCTAGTTTTTTCACTACTTCTTCGTAACCTTTGATGACCTTTCCAAAGACGACGTGTTTACCTGGTGTTTCTAGTAGTGAGATAGCGACCAACTGAGATTCGATGACTTACCGTCCAAGTGGGGACACTCGCTTAGCGTAATAAAAAATTGGGATCCATTGGTATCAGGCCCCCGATTGGCCATGCACAACAATCTGTGATAATTAAAATATTAGAATCATTGTACGTGAGGGATAATACTCGACACACCCTTCGGAGTCGAGAGGTCTAGAAAGATCTTCGTCAGAGAATTGACCCCCATAGATTGATTCCCCTCCAGTGCCATTGTGCTTCGTGAAGTCTGTGGTAGCGATAAGCGAGGAGTGACACGAGCGTAGCTGAAGACGGACCTCCTCCTTGAATCATGAAGTTATGAATAGACCGGTGGATAATACTGTTTTTGTAATACAGTGGACGCTCTGAGACCACAGAAAGCCCCTTCTCCCCTGTACATAGTGCTCGGAAACTTGAAACTCCTCAGTTCTAATTCATCTCTGAGAGTTTGGGCCGGTAAGAGCAACTCACTTTTCTGCGGTCTTTGGGGCGGTATCGTTGAAGAGTTCAAAGATGACTCTGGAGCATATGTGAGTATTTTTCATGTGCCACTGTAGGTGTCATACCTTCCCGCGGGATCAGAACCGATTGAAAAGTCAAAGAAGACGCGTGGGCGAGGCATCATGAGAGACTGAAACCGCCAACTACGAGTGGCATCCTATTTCACTAGTGTATTACATAATAACAATTAGGGCCCGACATTGCCGAGCAGCTCACTGAGCAAACACTTGCCAAACTCAAGTACTCACCAGCAGCACCACCGAATTAGTAGAAAGAGCAAGTTGCTCTTTGGTCGGAAGACTCTTGGACCCTTTACGCCACTCTTTTAGCGAGCCACATACCCATTGCCAGACCTCGTGTCCTCGGTTAACCTCGCGGTTGGGTCAGGTCAGTCACCATGCTTGTCAAGTATCTACTGTAAAGGCTTAGCGGCCTTCCTATTGCCTAGTGGGGACTCCACCGGCACTGCTTGGTCTTCCATACTTCCCACACTTGGCTGCCCTTCTCATTGCAATCTCCCATCCAACACTCGTCCGTCTGAACAGTGTCGCGGCATGAGACATTTCCACGTCGTTGTTCTCGGTGGTGAGTTCATCAGCGGCCTTGTATGTCGCGATAGTAACTTTCTTCTCTTGAACCTAGCCGGTGGGGTAGGGAAATCAGCTTTAACAGTGCGATTCGTGCAAGATGTCTTTCTCGAGAACTACGACCCGACAATAGAAGGTTCCGCTTGCCATCGCTCCCCGCTTTTATGTCTCCACTGACAACTGGTATAGAAGCATACAGACGCACAGTCGACGTCGATGGTATTAAGGCTTCGGTGAGCTCGTGTGTGCTCTACCCTAATCAAATCCGACCTTCCATGGGAATCTTGTTCTTATACTTATCGCCCAGCTCGAAGTGTTGGATACTGCGGGCGCCGAACAATTTACAGCTCTCAAAGAATTTTCTATCAAGGTAAAAAAAATATCTTCGTTCAAGCGGGCATGTTACTCACGCCCAACCCTGACCTGTTAGTCCGGACAGGGCTTTGTTTTAGTTTTTAGGTATCCTTTTTTCCTCTGATCTGTTTTATCTCTGATCTGTTCTCAAGTCTTACTCAAGAGGCAAGCCTCCGTGAGGTGGACACACTCCGCCAGCAGATCTATCGTGTAAAGGGTGGCGACACTGTAACTAACTCTCACACCTTGCCGTAATTGAGATACTGAGTCTTCGATGATATTGCAGACCGTTCCCATCGTCGTCGTTGGCACCAAGTTAGATTTAGTCGCTGAACGAGAAGTTTCTCGCAACACGATCCAGTCGTTGGTGGCGCGGTGGGGTATTCCCTTCTACGAGACCTCCGCCAAGCGTAACTGGCACATCTCGGATGTGTTCCACGACCTTGTGAAGCAGATGCTCGCACGATGTCCTGACGATCACCCGAGCAAGAAGCCGATCCGGCTTCGCAAATCATGCACCGTTATGTGAGGTCATGTTCCCATCTCGTCTGTATGTCACTCAATACTTCCATGTCCCATCATCTACTATGTCTGGAAAGGTAGTATAAATGGCATCATCTCATGTATTATATGCAATCTTTATACCCTGGACGCAATCCTACTACATGCCAGTATGTATATACCGTACAGTACCTCTGAGATTTGCTGCCTGGGGCAAGGAGTGAATGAATTACATAATCATTTTGAAGATGTTTATGTAATCTATATGGGTGTATTTGTCCACTTTTCTTCAAGTGGCACCATCGCACTCTTGCACCACGACACATCATTCTCGTTTCTCTACCTCGTCAACTTCGTCATTCTCCTAGAAGTATTTCAGCAATGGTGCGTCGAAAATTTGGTTTAGTAAGGAACTCACTCATTTTTCTGGCTTCAGAGTCATAGCAATGGTTCCGGTGGCGGTTATGGTGGTGGCTTTGGAGGGGGATACGGCAATCATGGTGGTGGCAGTTGGGGGGGATACGACGACCGAATGGGTAATCTAGGAGGTGGTCTACGCTCCATCGACTGGTCCTCGCAAAAGTTGGAACGTTTCGAGAAGAATTTCTACGTGGAAGATAAACGGATTTCGGCTCTCAGTGACCGAGAGGTTGAAGAGTTCAGGCGAAGCCAAGACATCAAGGTAAGAGTGCACGTTACTCTACTGGTACAGTGGCGTTTTTAATCCATTATTAAGGTTCAAGGACGCGGAGTCCCACGGCCAGTACGGACCTTCGATGAAGCTGGTTTCCCGGAGTACATCATGTCTTCCATTCATGCTCAGGGCTTCACCACACCAACACCCATTCAATGCCAGGCGTGGCCAATGGCGTTGAGCGGTAGAGACGTCGTTGCGATTGCGCAGACAGGAAGTGGCAAGACGATCTCTTTTGCACTTCCGGCCATGCTCCACATCAATGCGTGAGTACACGTTGCTGGGTTGTTGATCTTCGCTAATCCACGTAGTCAACCTTTGTTGGCCTCTGGTGATGGGCCCATCGCCCTTGTGTTGGCTCCCACTCGTGAGCTTGCGGTGCAAATCCAACAAGAATGCACAAAGTTTGGGTAGGTAATATTATATCAACACGTTGATTCAGAAATGAACATCCTGGGTAGGGCGAGCTCACGCATCCGTAACACTGCCATCTACGGTGGTGCTCCCAAAGGACCTCAAATTCGTGATTTGCAACGAGGGGTCGAGGTCGTAATTGCGACTCCTGGTCGTCTTATCGACATGCTAGAATCTCAAAAGACCAATCTTCGGCGTGTCACTTATCTGGTGATGGATGAGGCCGATCGCATGCTTGATATGGGCTTCGAGCCTCAGATCAGGAAGATTGTATCTCAAATCCGCCCAGATCGTCAGACTCTGATGTTTAGCGCGACGTGGCCGAAGGATGTGCAAAAGTTGGCAAATGTATACGCTCGTTCTCGAAAGGCACCACGTGTTGCTGACGACATGACTTTTGTAGGATTTCTTGAGGGACATGATTCAGGTCAACATCGGCTCCATGGAGTTGACCGCCAATCACAATATCCAGCAAATCGTTGAGGTCTGCAGCGATTTCGAGAAGCGCGCAAAGTTGATCAAGCACTTGGATCAAATCAGCTCTGAAAACGCCAAGGTTCTGATCTTCGTAGGGACCAAGAGAGTCGCTGACGATATCACGAAATATTTGAGGCAAGATGGTTGGCCCGCTTTAGCGATACACGGAGACAAGGAGCAGTGAGCCACGCTTGCTCTCCGGGTCGGGATGATGCTGACTCTGTTTAGGCGCGAGCGTGACTGGGTCCTTGGGGAATTCAAAGCAGGACGTTCTCCGATCTTGATCGCCACGGATGTTGCTTCGCGTGGTCTAGGTATGTTTTCGTTGTTCTCCCCAAGCGCTCCGACTGGGACTATGCGCATGTGAGCGCGGGCAACCTGCAAGGTTTGGCAGTAATTTCGAATGCTTCTCTAATTGAGGGCATGGTTAAATTGCTAACGGGGTCCTTCTTCCCAACCTGCGGCTCGCGATTACCATCCACAGGACATTGGCCTTGAAACGGGAACTTGGCTCCAAGGCAGTCTTCCAGAGGTTTCCCAGTCGTCTATTGTCCGCTCTGTTGGCAAACAACCTCCATACATGTTGGTTTCGAATGGGCTTGCCCCACAACGCGAACGAACACATGGCAGGTTTGGGCACTAGATCTCGGTGACTTTCCTCTTCGGCCGCTGCTTCAATGTTTCCAGTCCCTGTTTTCCTGGCCGCGATGTTTCTACGCCTGTGGAGTCAGCTTACAGTGCTGTCTGCTGCTGTGTCCTGTCCACAGAAGCGCTTGTATCCTTTTCGTTGTCTTTTATTGATGTTGTATGTGCTTCATGTCCTTTTAATTGGGTGTTTGTTGTCGCCTTCTTCGCTACTCCACCCATGACTTGACTTCGGGGTCTGGATGAAGATGTCAAGGATGTTGGCTATGTCATTGTAAGTCGGACCCTTGCTCATTTCGCCATGTTATCTCACTGACGTGTTTTATAGAACTATGATTTCCCCAACAATTGCGAGGATTATATTCATCGTATTGGCCGCACAGGGGTACGTTGTATATTATATCTGTTCGCTCCCGAACTGACCTACTGGTCACTAGCGTGCGGGTATGAAGGGCACATCGTACACTTATTTCACTACCGATAATTCTAAATCTGCTCGAGAGCTGATTGGAATCTTGCGGGAGGCGAAGGCCCATGTACCACCTCAGTTGGAAGAGATGGCAATGTACAGCACAGGTGGTGGTCGAAGTATGTCCTATCTATTGAATCAGTTCTTTATATTGAATGTGTCATGTAGGCCGCTACGGTAATGGCCGTGGACGAGGTGGGGGCGGTGGAGGCTCACGGTATGGAGGTGGAGGACATGATAACTATGGCAATGGTGGTGGTAAGGATAGATGGTGAAGTGTGTTTGGCATTCTTTACAGTTGATAGCATAGATTGTTGCTGCAGTGGTGCATACCATTTGTAGATCTTGTCTTTGTTTAATCACCTTGCTTGCAAGGATTTTGTAAAGGTTGTTGGCTATTGTTGAGGCTCATTGAGATGGGGTATAATAAACATGATCAAGAGGTATTTAGTGTACTTGTTACACATGTCTTTTCCTTATGCCTTGCACTTCCTTTCATGCCCTCAATGTTACCCAATTGGTCTTGGTTGCTCTTCTAGCCTCTTGGCCATATATCTTGACATGGTTCATACTTTCAATGTGTTTACTCCCATCATTTTTGCAATGTTCTGTGCTTTTGTGGATGTTGACTGGTGCTGCTGTTTCATGCCCTGCATCAGGAGTGCTATCTGCTACATAGCACCATATGTATGTACTGTATAGACACTTGTTGTCATATACCATTCTGACCATCTGTCAAATCTGGTCCTCCAGGCACAAGTCTGGCAGAGGTCTGAAGGAAAACTAAGGGGTTGAGTGTGGAGGTTGGACTGAAGGTCTGATGGAGGTAATGGAGGGAAGGACTTAGGAGGACGTAGGTTGAAAGGTTTGAAGTAGAGAGTAGAGGCTTAGGAATGGAGGAGAGCAGAGGAGATGAGGACTTGAAATAAGGTGATTTAGATAATATTCATACTGAGGTTACATGGTGGAGGTACAGGAGTTTATTTACAGGAGTTTTGGATTGGAGATTGGAATATGGAAAAGGAGATAGCAATGAGAAGGATATAAGGAGTAGTGGCTAAGGATCATACCAGAGAATAATAGGGTCATGGCAGAATGATAGGGTCATAGGACAGGGAGGACAGGGAATGGAACATAAGGAGAGTAACTATGAGGAATGAACAAATGGAGATATGGAAGGCAGTGCTATGGAGATTCAATGTGGAGTGATTAACTCTGAGGTGAAGTCTGAGGGCCTGATAAGAGGGAATGCAGGAGTTAGCATGGAGATGGCCAGAGATGAGTCAGAGGAGGTCAGAACATATAACAGTGCCCCCCTGTTAAAGTTGAGCCCCTGTAGAAAGTGGTTATGAACAGGTATTGACCTAGATTAAATTATACACTACATGTAATGTAGGGACACATGTAATGTTGCATTGCACACACAAGATACACACAAAATGCAAGACACATATAGTGTCAAATCTGGTCCTCCAGGCACAAGTCTGGTGGAGGTCCAAAGGGTAGAGAGCGAGTTAGGTATGGAGGTTGGACCAGAGGTCCGACGGAGGTGAACGGAGAGGGGCTTAAAGAGGATGTCGGTGCAGGACGTATGTGTTGCACCCTTGTCGGTCTTGTGTCCTTGGCTTTCAGAGGACACAGGAGCAGAGGTTTGAGGTAAGGGGAGTCTTAAGGAGATGAGGAGTTAAGGAGATGAGAGCGAGGAGATGAGGACTGGAGTGAGGAGGTGATTAAGTTGATATTCATACTGAGGTTACATAGCGGAGGTACAGGAGTATATATACTATGGGGATCAGATTGGAGATCGGGGTACAGAAAAAGAGATCATAAGGAAGAGGACATAAGGAGAAAGACATAATGAGGGAATACAAGGAGAAGGACTCAAGGAGTTGTGGCTAAGGGATGAAGGAAAGGGTCATAGGAAAAGACAGGGTCATGGTCAGGGAGGACAGAGAACAGAACATAAGTAAGGGACGACGACGAAGGAACATAAGGAGTAAACTATAAGGAGCAGGAGATATACAGAGATATTCAGAAGTGGTGCTATGGAGATCTGATAAGGAGATGCCAACTCTGAGGTGAAGTCCGATGGCCAAGTAAGAGGGAGTGCAAGAGGTGTGCATGGAGATGGCCAGAGATGGATTGGAGGGGGTTGGAACAGGATATAATATATACATGTAGACACGCTACAGTCACATTTTTACACTGTGTGGGCCACTACCTCTCAACATTCCATTTCGTCCTCCTACTCCTCCTGGGCCCCCTTCCAATGCTCTGTCTCATTCTCCCAGCCCTCACCCACCTCCAGATGACTTTCAATGTCCTCTAGGCCCTTCAGCAGTTAGGGTCTGTCGTGGGCATGGGTAATCATGTGGGTCATGGGTGTGGGTGCTTGGTGGGTGTAGGTGTGGGTATGAGTGCTGGACACACCCATACCCACACCCATGCCATGGGTTTGCCTCAAAATTAATATTTTATTATGGACATTATTTCAACACTCCCCCTTAAATAGAAGTGGCTATATTTCACAGTTACCTGAGGGCCTCAAGACTTCATTTGGAGGTATTTAGTATGACTTACGAGAATTCTAGATACTTACATCCCTTCAATTACATTATGGTGATTTATAGTACTCCTATTGATGAAAAATGTGAAATACATGAATAGCTGCATATCATGAGGGTAGAGTACTATGCTTCCCATCTCAGAATGTCTTAATATATGGTCACTAAAATCCTGTATTGCTGTCCTGACCTCCTGGACCACTCTGAGATTAAAAGGGGGCATGAGGAGATATTGTGAGATATAGACAAGGGGCCACAAAAATGCCTTGTGCTTCTGACATGTTATTCCCACATATAATAGCTACCTAGGAACATGATTGGCTAGTCTATATGTTCAGAAAATAAAAGCATCATACCAATTCTATATTTTTTCATCATAAATTAGTTATATTTCTATAGGACCATTCAGGGACTCATTGAAGTGGTCAGAATGGTTCTATTGTACATATATAACATATGAATCTATGTACAATGTGTCTACAGTCAGAAAATGGACCCTGGCAAACCAAGAAATGCCAGGAGGAGACAAAAAATCCAAAAGTGGATATGTTTTGGAAGTAGTGAGTAATTTTGACTGCTTTTGGACACACTTAAACCACTTACAGTGGCTCAAAAAAGTGTCCCAATGTTTGCATGTTTTACACTAAACAACCCAAAACTCAATAACCCCTAATCCTCACCCTAACATAGGTAGTGTATGGATTAAAGTACTTACTCTTGGCTTTCTTTGGATCCAAGATTCAAGGGATTTGGTTAAGATTCAAGAGAATGGCAGTCATTTCAAAATGATAACTCATTGGGACACTTATTTGACCCTTATTTTTGATTACATATATTAGACTCTGGCATGCTATA
>JBBPOE010000944.1:0-10804 GCA_038091295.1 Tylopilus felleus | reverse complement strand
TGTCACGGTTGTAATTACTTGAAAGTGTCCTTATAATTACTTGTCACTGGATAAGTGTCGTAAGTGGCTGAAAGTAGCTGATAAGTACATAAGTAGCCGTAAGTAATGTGTTACAATGCTGATGATCTAGTAACGTATGAATAAGTGAATGACTATCGTGGAATAAAAGAGTAGGGTCTCACCTCAGCATAGTTCAGGGAACGAGCTGAGGTGCACAGTTGTCTACATGCGAGTATAAATGGCCGAGAGGCCAGGTACAAACAATCAAGGTAAGTGACACATTGTCACGGTGAAACAAAGTGCACAATGTGCGTAGGAACAATGTCAATCAAATGTCCAACACGAGTCACAACATGCGGTGACTCTTCCTCACGACTCACAACGGCTTGACCTCAACTGACACTCCCCCTTCAAGCCGGGCGCAGACCAATTGCAACAGCGAAGTGCTTTGCTTTTGCGTTAGGCAGTGCCTTAGTCAGCGTATCCGCGACCATTTCATCTGTCGGGCAGTAAATGAGGTTGATAGTGCCATCCTCAATGATGTAGTGAATGAAGTGGTAATAAATGTCGATACACTTGGTACGGGCATAGAACTTGCCGTCTTTTGCGAGCACAATGGCAGATTGGTTGTCGCAGAAAAGGGTTGTGGCATCTACAACGGGGCCGAAGACTTCTCCAACGAAGGAGCGCAGCCACAGCACCTCTTTCGCAGCATGTGTCATGGCAACATATTCTGCCTCGGTGGTCAACAGAGCAATGATCTCCTGCGTCTTGACGGACCAAGAGATTGGGCCTCCATTCAGCATAAAAACATAGCCAGAAATAGCATGACGGTCTTCATTTGAGTTTCCGTCAGTGTCAGTGTAGCCTACCATTCCATCGTCCTCATGGCCAGGCCCAAATGTGATTCCCCAGTCCGGCGTGCCCTTCAGGTAGTGGACAACTCTCTTCGCTGCCTCCCAATGGACTCGTCCGGGGTTCTTGTTAAAATGAGAGAGCATGGAGGTGGTGAAAGCGATATCGGGGTGGCTGCCTATTGCAGTATAGGTAAGCGAGCCTACTATCTCGTGGTATGGGATTTCGCACATCTCTGCAATTTTCTGTGGCTCCATCGGGGACTGGGACTTCGAGAGGCTGACATTAGGGTCCATGGGGATAGACAACGGTTTTGCATCTTCCATACGGTAGTGTTTGATGATCGACTCAACGTATGATTTCTGTGAAATTGAGACCAAGCGAGCCTCACAATCTCGTTTGATCTCGAAACCTAAAAGCCAATGGATGTTGCCCAAGTCAGACACTTCTACGAAGGTCCTGAGCTTGTCCTTGGTCTTGGTGAGTAGTTTGAGGCTGCTCAATGCCAGTAACATGTCGTTGACATATACTGTAATAATGATAATGTCATTTTTCTCGTGGTGAAAGAACACAGTGTGGTCCAGTTCACAGCGAGTGAGACCTTGGGAGGTGAGGATGTCATGGAGCTTCTCATACCAGTGACGGCCACTTTGCTTGAGCCCGTAGATGGCTTTGATGAGACAAAGAACACATTGTTCTTGTCTTGGGATAGCATAGCCTGGTGGTTGTCGCATAAATATTATTTCGGCAGGATCTAGTTCACCGTTTAGGTATGTGCTCTTGATGTTGAGCTGTTGGATCTCCCAATCGTTGATGGCAGCGGTCGTGAGAACAGTTCGGATGGACGTGCATTTTGCAATGGGGGTGAACATGTCGAAATAGTCGACGCCGGGTACCTGCGTGAATCCTTGGGCAACCAATCGAGCGCAGTAACGTTCAATTTGATCCGCAGCGTCCTTTTTCACCTTGAAGACCCATTTGCTGCCCACCACATTCACTCCATCGGGTTTATCGATGACGGTCCAAGTTCCGGCGGCCTTGAGCTTTTCAAGCTCCTCTCGAGTTGCAGCATCCTATTGCGGCCAATCAGTGCCTCACCTCGCCTCTTCAACATTCCTCGGCTCAAGTCCCTCAGCATCTGCAACAGCAGCTGCCAATGCAGCCACACTCGGCTCCTGGACCTCTTCAACAACGTCGGGCGAAGATTTCAGCTCGTTTCAGGTCGAAACTCCAGCGGGAAGAGCTAGATGGCCATGTCGACCGGTAGTGGAGCCAGCGCCTGCTAGAATGTTGTGCACGTATCAGCTGGGCCACGAGATGCGAGATGAGCGTCTGGGAGCGACATCGGATGTTGGGGTGTCATTTCGGGGTAAACCTTCTTTCTTTTTGACTTGGACTGACTCGTTTTTGGGTACAGGAGCCTGCGCGTGAGGTGCGCTGTCAGCAGTGGTGGTGAGCTTTTCGTCGCTGCCTCCATACTCCCCCTCGAGCTCGTCAGCACCAGCGATAACAACATTGCTGCTATCGTGCATGAATCAGACGTTGCGTTCGACCATGACAGTGCACTTCAACAGCCAAAAAATTTGGTGCCCCTTGCTCTGTGAGTCAAATCCCATCCATCGTCCTTCAATGACCTGACTCCCCAATTTTGTAGCGGTCACGCTTCGTACCCAGATGTGGCATCCCCAGGGACAAATATCAGTGAGATTGGATGGTCAACCTGTCATGGCCTCGTATGGCATCTTGCCATCAAGTGCCTTTGTCAATGTTCGGTTTTTCAATCACACAGCATGGCTGACAGCCTCCCCCCACAAGTACTGGGGAAGCTTTGCATCGTGAAGCATCACATGGACCTTTGTGACGAGAACACCATTCAAATGTTTGGCTATGCTGTTCTGCTGTGGCGTGTCATGCACATTGAGTTTTCTCATTGTGCCTTGAGACTCGAGGTGGCTGGTGAACTCGTCGCTCATGAATTCCCCCCCTCAATCTGTGTGCAAGTATTTAATGGGCACGTTTCACTGCTTCACTGCCCACGCCTCAAACTTCTTATAAATCTCGAAGGTCTCCGATTTGGCACGAAGAAGGTAAAGTTTTGTCTCGCATGTCTTGTCATCCGTGAAGGACACATAGTAACGCCGACCACCCAGTGATTCGACAGGTGCAGGACCCCAAAGGTCTGAATGAATTTCGCCACTGTACTTGGTTGAACGTGTTCCCTCACACTCCTTTGGTACCGGGTGGCACTTTGCCTTCGCTGCGACGCAGGAGTCGCAAATGGGGTTTTCGTCACTACCCGATGGGACCAGCTGGATCCCAGTGACAAAACCCTTCATAACGAGCTGTTTCGCTGCGTTTGCACCAATATGCCCCATGCAGCGGTGTAACTCCAGGATGGTAAGTTTTCGCTCGGCTGCGTTAGCACTCCCAGTCTCAGCTGCGTGCTCAACGCGATATAGCCCCTTCAGTGACTTCGGGATTCCTCGATGACTGTACCACTGCCTGTTGTAATGGTACAACACCCTCCACCAAATGTCGCAGTGCATCCAGCATCGTCAATGCGACCAATAGAGATGAGGGTGTACCCGATCTCGGGTGCATATAAAACTTTGGTTAGATGGATCGTCAACATGTCAGCACCGTTTGGGACCTCAACCAGCATATCTCCTACTCCAGTAGCACTGAAGAATTGCTGGTTAGCTGCGTTGAAGCTTCTCAGAGGGGTGGTGTGAAATGACACAAAGTGGTTGCAGTAGGGGGATAGATGATGAGTGGAACCTGAGTCATAAAGCTCAACTGTGTCCTCGGACTCCACTGGCTCAATTACAGCTAGATCGACTATGTTGAGAGCTTCATCATCAGCGCTCATGCTAATGGTATACTTCCAATCAGGTGCCTCGTCTTCATCGACCTTGAAGAACCAGTCTTCTGGGTCAGATTCAACATCAAGGAGGTCTGGGATGCTATCACCATTGCTGTCATATCCATTGGCAGGACAAATAACCCAGGCACCATCCTCATCTCGAGGCTGTGTCGCATTGGCGCTATTTCCTTTTTCGGGTGCTTTGCCCTTCGAGTTGCCAGATGATGTCTTTCCTCCTCCGGTGCTCGGCTTCTCAGAGCCATCCTGTGGGGGACTCGGACACTGGTCCTGTTTGTGGCCCTTCCTGCCACAATTCCAGCAAGCTCCTTTGGGCTTTCGCTCATATTTCTGCTTCCTGTTACTACCCAAAGATTTTCCCATGGCAGACAGAGCAAGACTCTTCTCCTTGGATTCGGATTTCGAGGAGGTTGATAGCCTATCATGTTCCTGGGTAACGTAGTCCATCAGGTTGTCAGCCGAGATCTCTTTACTGAGCAAATGGGCTGCAGACAAGAGATGGGCAATGTAGTTTTGATAGGTATGGGGAAGTGATCGGATGATGTTGGAGGAGTATTCTGCGTTCATCAAGCTGACTCCAACAGTAGCAAGCTCCTCACAACTGGCTCGGACCTTATCAAGATGGGCTCACAAATCTCCATTCTCAGGGCAAGAGAGATTTTGGAACTTTGCACGAAGATCTGCTTGGACCAGGGAGGTTTTCAACTCATATTCTGTGGTAATGGTCTTCCACATCTTGGCAACAGTGTCATCATGAAGAATCTTCCACAACAATGAGTCGGGTAGGGCACGTGCAAGCTGCTGACGACAAACGAACTCGGGTTTCTGCCACTTGGCAAACAAGTCTTCCTTGGTGGTGGTTTCCATGGCGGCAGGGCTCATAATCTGTGAGAGGTTACATGCAGCTATAAGGATCTCAGTGTAGTTCAGGGAACAAGCTATATTGATAGATACCTATAAGGATCTAGTAATGTATGAATAAGTGAATGACTATTGTGGAATAAAAGAGTAGAGTCTCACCTTAGCGTAGTTCAGGGAACGAGCTGAGGTGCACGGTTGTCTACATGTGAGTATAAATGGCCAAGAGGCCAGGTACGAACAATCAAGGTAAGTGACACATTGTCGCAGTGAAACAAAGTGCACAACATGCGTAGGAACAATGTCAATCAAATGTCCAACACAAGTCACGACATGCGGTGACTCTTCCTCACGACTCACAACGGCTTGACCTCAACTGACACCTTTCGGTCCTCAGTGGCTTCAACTTGTCTTTTTCACCTGCGGACATGACATGCCTGAGCTCATTACAATTCCCTGCGATGAGGGCATCTTGCAACTCGAGCACTGGCTGCTGCTGAGGTTCCTCCTCTGCTAATGAGAGTGGGCATGTTGGGGAATATGACAAATGTCACTTCAAGTTGAAAGATGGGAGTCCCAGCGTGGAGAGTGCGGACTGTGGCGGACTGTGGTGGACAGTGCCAGAGAACTGACTTCACTTGGAACCTGAAACAAGTATACATCTTAGTATATGAACCACCTTGTGAGCTGCAACTGTGCAGCATTGTCACAGCCACAGCTGCAGGATTGGTCCGACTCCCACACTGCCAAACCCAGTAGTCACTCGCACCCACAGCATGACGCATATCACCCACCTCTCAACTTTGCTGCTTCTCTCGAATTTCTCCCCTCCTGGGTCCTTCAAGTTTCAACAACCAGTATCTACAGTCAACAGTGACTCACAGCAGTGACCATGAACATTGTTCCGATTCATGTTGATGGCAGGTTTTGGATAAAAGAGCTGCTTGGCTCAGGTGCTTATGGTACGTCATGCTGGTGCACCATGTACAGCTGTGGGACCTGGACCTCTCTCGTAGACTCGTATGCTGATGATCAGGTAGCCAATGTATATTGAATGCTGAATATTCTCACCAATAAGGCATATGCGGTCAAACTCGAGCTCAGTATGAATGAGATGTCATCCTTGGAGCATGAATACAAGGTTCATACAGATATCGGGAGTGCAGATGGAATTCCCCATGCCCACTGATTCAGTAGGGAGGCCAACTATGACACATTGGTCCTGGATCTTCTTGGTCCCTTGTTGCACCAGCTTCTTAGCCAATGCAAACAGTTCCATGTAGACAGTGTAGCTTACCTTGCAGACCAGCTCGTAAGTATTGTAATATATGATCTTCCCAGCTCAAGCCACCCACTTATTGATGTCTGTTAGATCTCGTGTATCCAACACATTCACAGTCGCAGATATGTTCACGGCGACATAAAACCTCAAAATATTCTCATGGGTGTGGCAGATCGAGCTCACAAGGTATTCCTCATAGACTTTGGCATTGCAATGAAATATTGCAATTTGACCACAGGAAATCATGTCCCATTCTGTCGTGCTCGTCGCCTCACTGGCACACCTGCTTTTGCTTCAATCAACAGTCACTTGGGTGCACAATTGGGACGTTGTGACAATATTGAATCATTGGCTTACCTCCTCATCTTCGTCTTGTGCAGTTCCTTGCCTTGGCTAACTGATACACTCACACGAAGCTCATCCATACTCACGCTGAAGCAGAAGACCCCTGTTGAAGCACTGTGTGGTGGATTGCCATGGGAGCTTGCAACCCTCCTCACATATTCACAAACACTCTCCTTCTCAGATGAGCCCGACTATGAATATATTCGACTGCTATTTCGGCCTCTTCTTGCAAAGATGTCCATGTCAATACCGGAAGTCACCAATGATCTCTCCTTCCCAATTATTCCATCACCCCGTGCTGCAGAGTTAACATCAAGCCCACACTTTCCATGTGATGCACTGCGGTCTCCTGAGTCTTGTACAAAGCCTATGCAAGAGCTACCCACCCCCTCACACTCTAAAGCGCCTGCATTGCCTATCCGTAAACATAAACAATGTTCAAACCTGACTCCAACACCACACAGAGAATTGACTAGAATGAAAAAACTGTCAGTTCCATTTCACTTGACACCATTTGTGCGCTAACAGTTTTACTAGCGTATGATGAAGCCACAGATGGTTCAAGTCAGCCAATGAGCTGGCATTTTTATGACTACGAGACACTCTTTTCTGTTGGATAGATACACCAAAGCAAGTATGAGGACTGGGACAGGGCTTTTCGAATGTTGTATGTACTCATTGTCATGTGTATTCAATCAATTCCCTATTTATTGCCATCGATGTGCATTCATGGTGCATGAATCAAGAATTCAACATTGGCTCAAGTTGGTTCAAGGTTGGTTCAAGGTTGGTTCGAACTGAGCAACGGTCTGCCCCGGCTTTAGCCGTTGATTGAGCCGAACCGGGCAGATCCTAGACGGACTCAGGAACCGGCAAAGGCCGGGTTGCACACGGAGTCGAATGGGACCGGAGTCGGCTTGCGGTTAGCCGAGTTACGGCAACACTAGACCGGGTGGTGCCTCACAAATTTTCCCATACTCTCCAGAAAACTCACCTCCAGCCATTCTGTGTGCTTCACCTTGCGATTATTCGGAGCCACCCGCTGGAACGGCTGCAATCCCCGCCGATGAAATTCACGGGGATGTCGCAAAACGTACAGTTCAGGTTGGGGAGGACAGTGAGTGCACTCAGTTGCGTTCACGCTCCGGTGGCCAATTTACTGGGTTCGCATCCTCTATTCTAGCACAAGAAGAGCGGACGCAAATAGTGCGCGCTCAAACTGGGCCGGGGGTGAACAGTGACTGCTCGGAGAGGGAAATAATCACACAGAGCTAGTGAGTGCTATTGTACTTCACTCGACTTCTGAGAAACATTATTGACCCCCACTATTACCGACAACAATGAACCTCCACCAAGCTATCAAGACGCTGTTTCCGTTAATAGCGATAATTCGCCTATATCGCCACGCGACGTATTCACAGGAGATGACCACCTGTCCTCGAAGCACCACACGCAAGACTATAGAGATGAAAAGTCAACCACCCTCAATCCTGCATATAACGAATTCCAACTGCCATCCAAGGAAGGAGCTTCAGCTCCCGAACGGCGGCTGGCTCTCCCAGCCACATTCCCCAGGGACGACAGGACTTTCGGCGAGTCTACTCTCCCGCCGGCGGAGGCTGAAGATGTGCACGGCATGTGCCAGAAAACCTCGTCAGTTGTTCTGCGTTATGTGAAAATATAGGCTAATACAGTTTGCAGTATTGAGGGTGTCAGTTCTGCTCCCAAGATCGACGGAGAATGTGTTCTCGACTAGCATATTGGAGTTGCCTGCGCTGCTGGAGACGACGAGAAAATGGACATCGAAGATCCGCAGTGCATATCAAAGGTACACGGTAGCTATGAACCACTGAGAATTCCGATATCCTCGTGAGTATAGTGAATATTGTATCGTTTTACTGAAACAACTAGGTTGGTCTCTAGTGATTGCGGGGGATGGACCCCAAGCGACCACGATGCCGAGGAGGCCATCGTTGCGAACATGCATGGTTCGAGCCAATCGGAACTACGACGCGCACACATCTGGGCTGAAGCGATGGCTAGTAATGGAATTCTTTCCATACCCCTTGAATTCCAGAGCCTGACAATCATTCTGACAGATCAAGTCACTTAACCTGGTCTCTGCGAAACGGATTCCGACACGGATCTGAGGTGTAAGCGCCCAAATGAGTTTAGCGGGGCTTGTATCATATCGGCCTAGGGTAGAAGGTGTGCTGGAGATGGAAGAAACATGGTCGTGGCTCCGTGGATCAGTCTTGGTAGGCTTGTACGACTTTGCATGAGGGGAAAGCGGTGCATGGAAGAGTGTAGGTGCAGAGGGGTTGATAGAGCGCGCCAAGAGCATGAGACCTTCTGTATATATGTCGGCCGCGAATCTGGTAACCTCGTGAGGACGAAAGGAAAGATTACATGTTGCGCGTGTACCTGAGAACAGCGTGACCATCAACACCAGTATGCTCAAAGTTAATTCCAGCTGCGCCATCCGCACAAATGATGATCTGAAGCTGGTGCCAAGTAATCGTGAGTCGAAGAGTCAGTCACACCAAAGGAACACAAAATCCATACTTTATCATACCACCTGTTGGTACATGTCCCTACTTGAATAATCGGCGAGCGTGAGTTCTACAAAGTTACGAGGTACCGGCGATGACGTACCGTGCAGGATTTCACGCAAGAGCGTCAGGCTCTGTGACACATACGCGTATTGTTTCGCATGATCGTAACTCAGCCTTGTACCTCCCTTGCCACTCGGATCGCCAAGCTGTGTTTCGGGTCTTTCGTTTGCGTATGGTGAAAGTAAGCTTTGAAGTAATGTATCATGCGGTCACAAGGGTCGCGGTTGCTCCGCAAGAGGTCATTTCCAATACTGCCAGTGTACAGACACTGCCGAACTTGTTCCTGGCTGAGACCCTCGCGTTGATAGCGCGCGAAAAGCGTGTCGATGGCGCGTTCCTTCAAGTTGCTCTTGATGTCTTTTTGAATATCGTGTCGAGAGCGAGTGGATTTCCTTGGTTGCGACGGATATAAGGTCATGGCGGAGGAGCTCTAGGACACTGCTGCTCTAGCACGCCGTACACCATAGAATGGGTTTGACGCAGGAAAAGCTGAGCATGTCCTTGACCTCGGGTGAGTGGCTGCCCTGCACTATCACTGATCCTTTTGATCGCATACTCCAAGGAACGGGATACTCACTTGAAGGAGATGGATCAGTGTCCCATAGTACGTTGTACACATTTCATGATCTTGTACCGCCATCCGAGCTCGAATATTTGCTGATAAAAAACTCGGCGTTATGTTTTATATTACACGATTTGCAATGAGTTCTTGCCCAAGTTTGTAATCTGCCGACAACACGAGCCCGGACAAGATGGCTCGTCTGATGGACGATCCGCTTCGCTTTCGAGAGACTAAAGCTGAGTACATTAATGTTGGAAGGCTGCGCCGAGGAGACGGACTCGTAGGTACTTGCGCTCGACGAACCGTTCGCCGATGGGGGTTCCGGATATGGGTTTGGGCGCCAAGCAACTCCGTGGACGGGCCCACGACGGGTCTGGCAGCGATCTGGTCTAGCTCTGCATCCGAGTCTTGTTCCATCTTGACGTCCGCATCAACCTGGCACGTGAAATCAACACGGACACTACACGGTGCGAAAAACACGAGTTACCTCGTCTGGTTTACTGTTCTGAGGCTTGGCCCATGCCGTACTTGGACGATGCCAAGTCACCGCGTGTTTCTTTCGAGATCCTTTTCGATGTTGCGCAGCGAGACAGACCTCGCAGTGGTCGTCCCCGCATTCGTTACACATTGGAAGAAAGATGTAGATGGGGTGCATGCGCTGGTGGAGCGATCGAGAGAGGGCACGGCGGTGGTACGGGTGCTGGCACGGGACGGTAAGGGGAGAGGGAAGGCGCAGACGGCGTGGCTGTGGAGGCGACAATGGGGGAGGGCATTGATTTCTTTGATTGCGAGGGTGAAGACAATAGAGGGAAGAGGATGAGCGGGGAGGTATGGCAGAAAGGGTGTTGCGCACAGCGTGCTGCAACTTGAAGTCTGGAAATGCCGCTCTTGGAGCTGCTGCTGCTATTCTTTTGGCAAGCCAGTGAACACGGTGGAGGAGGAGTGAGAAGGTCCTATGGTACGACCTGGAGTCTCGGACTGCCAGTGCCAGTGCGCCGGTGCACCGCTCAAAGTTCGTTATATTGTTTCGTTCTTGCTCCTCAGCGCTGCTCTTCCAGCCTTTGCTGCCATATTCAACGACCCCTCGGAAATACCTCTTCATAAAACTTACGACTACATAGTTGTCGGAGGTACGAGTGTACTCAGTCATTCCAGTCACCATCAAGCCAACCTCAGCTACACATAGCTGGTAATGCCGGAGCTGTTGTCGCAAACCGTTTGACGGAGGATTCAAGTACCAATGTCCTCCTTATCGAAGGCGCGCATCTCAACTAAATACTATTGCAGTCGTGGACTGACGGTTACTCTTTAGCCGGTGGTGATGATCAAGGGGACGATCTCCTCGCACAACGGGTTCCGGTCCCACTCATGGCGCCCACGCTCCACAAGACACGGTTCGACTGGAA
>JBBPOE010000943.1:0-10821 GCA_038091295.1 Tylopilus felleus | reverse complement strand
GTGTATGTTGTCGTATTAGCAGCACTATCCACTGTCTTTACATGAATCATATCCTTTATAATTCTTATCTCAGCACTGACCTGATACCTTGCATGAAAGCTGTAGGAGCATGCATGTTCCCTGGGGGATCAATTCAAGACTGTCACAGTATTTTCATCAGAAATATATTTTCAACAGATAATCTATTCCTGTTATTCATTCAAACTCATGATATCTACATATCATTACCCATTGGTGCCAGAATTCAGCTCTACCAGCTGCCAGTGTATGTTTTGTTCATGTGATGTGAAATGTACCAAATAGTATTGTGATACATATAAACTACAGTCCATTTTGGTATATACCATGCATGCAATTCAAAGGTTGAGTCCATCATCATGTGTACCTCTGGCATGATGTAAGTATGAAAAAAGTAATTTCACCTTAGCTCGTCGATTTTCGCTTCAATTCTACGAGACTCAGAATACAGCAAGTGACTAAGAACATCATGGTGCAATAAAAGGAGGGTGTGTGCAGCACAGCAAATCACAAGGTGGCTACAGTATGGTTGTCAGTATTAAAATGAAACTGAAGCACAAATCACTTACTCTTCTATGGTCGTGGCTGAGCAATGAACAACTGCCTCCATCTCGCGATGCAAGTTATCTTGTCCTTGGCAATTGAGTAATGGCCACTTGGTTTTGGGTGGCAGAACATGATCTTCATTTATGATGCACTCATAAGCACCTTTGGATTTCAGAAGGGCTCTCATAGCTGCAGCATGCTCTGCGAGCGCATTCATATAAGTTATCCTTTGTTTTGCCATTGTGTCAGCATCAATGCCAGACAAAAGGGGACTATGGTGTTGAGACTGTGCAGGTCCAGATCATTGAGATGGACGACTGGCATGGCGGGCGGAGGTAAGGGGTAGCAAAGGTGAGCCTGGAATAGTGAGGACTGTTTATTGGAGTCTTACATAACCAGTTCCCAGAAAATCTGAACCATAAACTTGGCAAAGCTTGTGTCATTAATATTGTACCAGTTAGGGCTGTCAGCCATATACCATACAAGCCATATCATGATGTACTACTTAAGTATGCACATGTATGATGATGACTTCACCTGATGGGTCACTTTCATCGGGGTCTAAAGGCTCATATGCATCAGGTGATGTGGCGATTTCAGCCCACTGATTCACTGTGTAACAATTCGGCTTACCACCGCCACCCGGTGGACCCGAACATTAACTCCCATGAAGTGGGAGGGTTTTCATGGGCAGAATCATTCCGCTCTCTGCCAAAGGACCTGTGTGAAAGTATTATGTAATACTGTGTAGTGCCTCATGATCCTATTTGAACTTTGTTTACTTAGCTCCTTTGATTTCTTGTCAAGAAAAACAATACTCCTTTGAGTAACATCCTGTGATCGATAATTTGGAATCTGCTTGGTACCATATGATATGAGTATGAGGGGCTGGACTGGACATAAGTAAATAATCCAGTTTTCACTGATTTGCTTTTGCATTACATTGAAAAAAAAACAAGATTTTTCATTGCATCAAAAAATACCATTTTCATCGATTTGCTTTTTCATTACCATCAAAAAAAAATGAAATCAAAAATGAAAGATTTTGTTTTAAATCGCATCAAAAAAAATTGAAATAAAAAATGAAAGATTTTGTTTTAAATCGCATCAAAAAAAATTGAAATCAAAAATGAAAGATTTTGTTTTAAATCGCATCAAAAGAAAATTGACGAGCAAAATCAAAAAAGATGCCCATCGCTGGGATGGTCCGATTAGAGATGTGGTCACATGACATGTATCACATCTGGCTGATCAAGGCAGTCCAACGTCTCTCTTACAGGTGCATTACTCACAAAGTTCGCAGTAACTGTCGCCTTCGTTCATGGTCCTCAGGGTAGTGGAAAATTGCGCTTACTAGTAGTGTCTGCCATACTCCAGGACAGTGGCCGATAAGTATGATCCCAACTGATTGTTGGAAATCTGAGGCAAGTTATTCTCAGGAAAACTTTGGTCATCGACTATGCAGAACTCAAAAAAGCCACCTCTGACACCAAGCTCATTGACGCTCTAGCACAACACCCTCCTGGACCAGTTGAAACAGATCCTTGAAGTAGTTGGATCGGCTCTCATCAATGTCAACCGATCACTACGAAAAGAAAGAGTTCAAAACCCAGCGCGGATCAGAGGCACGTAAGATCAAGGAAGTGTGCTGAATAGAGTGCATTCATGAGGGTACCTGCCACGATGGCAGAATAGAATGCATTGCCGGGAATGGTATCATGTCCGAGCTTGGGGTCGATGCCCAAGCTTTCAGCATATAGTGATGTCATGGCGGATTGGGAGAATGAGTATTGCGCTCTCATGAAGGAGAAAGCAGTGGAGGACAAGCTTGTATGAAAGGAGATGACTGTAGAGGAGCTTGAGGCCGTCGCAGCACTCCCCATCATGTTCATCAAGAATTACGATGTGCGCAGTAGTCTTTATAAGGGGGAACTTTGGTTTGAGAACAAGGTAGGTGATCAATCATGGCGTCTCTTGTGACTCACCAATGTACTTTAGGTTGCACATGTTGTCATTGTGAGCGACAACAGAGAGAACACCAAGTTAATCATGTGTGGTATGAGCTGATCTATCGCAGGTAGCCAAAGGCTTACTCTTATTGCTAGCTCTCCCATCCAAGCCTCTCAACTTTATCCCACTGTATGATGCAGATACCAGCAATACCTTGGCGTTTGTGAAACAGTGTCTCTATGACGGCGGAATGACTGCTGAGCTGACCAAGTCGGAGACAACTAGCATTGAGTGCCTTGGTGGTCACACGAGGGATCTCGAGATGGTCAGTGGGTCAAGCCTTTCTGTTAATTGATTGTATTGATCGTAATATGCAGATAATATACAAAGTCCACAGCAGCCAAGCTGTGTAGGATGCGGTCGAAGATATAATATGCCATAGCATCAGCGAACTGCGGAAGAATGCCTTTGGGGATGACATCAAAGATGCAAAATCATTGTCCTGGACATATGAGCAGGTGTGGACCGTACTCAGGCAGCTCGCATGGAAAGCAGAGGTGAGAATCCAAGTCACTTGTGATATCATTTCTGTGCCAACATTTTGCATAGCTTTCCTATTATGATGTGTTGGCGAACTTTTCATTCCAGGGAGACAAGGTTGCTCTGCATTCCATAGAGCATGTTAAGCTGATCTCCATTGGAACTTTGAACAGTAGGCCACGTTCATTTGGATTGTTTGGGATCTTGTGAACGATTGTGGTCAGGCCGACCATCCACTATATGGCCAGGAAAGCCCATGTTCAAGTATGTGTTTGAACAACTTGTCTGAGTCGATGGTGGGTACCTGCACTGTGTCACATGACCACATCGCCAACTCTGTCACAGATCCCATCTTCTGTGTGACGCAAGACATGGCAGTGAACTACAAACTCATTGCTAGCGTGGACAGCACGATCAGAACTTGTGAAGCTGAGCTTGCGACACTGTAGGAAATCACTGGACCGGAGTGGTTCTTCCAATTTCTCTGGCAGAGCAGGTGAACAGCAATAGAGAGGCGCAGGTACCTGGTGAAGAAGATGTGGGAGGCACAGGTGAGAATCTAGACAGTGGAAAGGCAGAATGTGGACTTGAGGAGGATGTTGGTGAGGGGGACTTGATTTTTTGTTGATCCTGTATACATGAACAACCACTGCGACGGACAGCAAACATCTGCTGTCATTCAAGCATCTTTTGACATCTGTGAGTGTTGTCTGTCCTGACACCCCATGAATACTCACGCACATCTCAGATGCTCTTGCGCAGAATTCAAGGCCCACAACAGCCACTGTCACAGCCTCCCAGTGCTATTCTGCCCTACCTCCAATGCACACAACTTGAAGGAGCCCCCTCCAGCCCGTCCCAACCCTGCTCTCCTCAGTTCCCAGCATCCCGCCCCAACTCGCTGCCCCCAAGATCTATTCGATCCAATTCGCCCTTCCGTCCTCAACCCCAATCTGAGATGCCAACACCCGTCCTGTGCACTCTGTCATCTGAACCATTAGTCACATTCCCGGCTTCAGGCACACATATTCAACCACTCGCCATTCCCGATCCCCTGTTCAATCTAGATGTTGACCTCATTGTTGTGCACTGTGCAGACGACACGATCCGAGTGGGTAACCCTTTATGCTTGGTCTCAAGCTGAGCATCATGGCGATGATCCCACATGGTCGCCGTCGGCAGGTTCGCTTTGTCGTGCAACATCTCATGCCTCGATAAACTGTCGCTCATAGCGCCGATGAGGTCCCCTTGGTGAGCACTCCAGTCCCGCCCTCCTGATTGTCGCCTTTGGTGTCCAGCACGACGCAGGCGCCTGTCATGGGCGAACCAATGTGGTGTTGTCGCCCCAAAAGACAGGCGCCCCTGGAGTAGATCCATTGTTGTCTCTACCCCCACCCTATTTCAAGACACTCAATGAAACACAAAACGCAAGACTGTGTGGATGTGCATTCCTTGGACAGTCTGTGATCGCACTGGCCTATATCAATCTCACATCGCAGGACATTACATCCAGCAACGTGCCCTACGTCAAAGCCACCCAAACCCTTACAACCGATGAACACATATCACATTTGTATCCCTCTGCTCCCAAGACGCATCTCATGCCAGGCGACAACAATCATACCCCCGGGCCTTCCGATCTCTTAGCGCTCCATGTGGAAGGACATGCCCTTCGTGCTGGATTTTGGTCCCTTTGTCCTTGTCAACGTACATTTCCCTAATGAAACCTCTGATGTCTATCTCCCTTTCAAAATGAACTATCACATGTCATAGACTCGTCGGTGAAGGTTGGGAGATTATCGTACTTGGTGACATAAACATCTATGCAGCTCCACTCAACCACTGTGACGGCAATTTCGCCAGCAACGTAGTGACGTTCCGTGATCACCCCACGCGGGCCTGGTTCCATAACTGGCTTGCCCAAAATGGAATCATGACCAATGTCATGCACTCATATTGGCCTGGCAGGTATCCAATGAAGAAGGTGTGTGAGGCGCAAGTGAGGATCCAGATGGTGAAGACTCTGAAGAGGCAGAACATGGACTTGAAGAGGACATTGTGATCCCAAAGACTACATCTGCTGTCATTCGAGGTGATGCAGGGTAATTCATTGTACACTATAGTGCAGGTCAATGTGGAATGGTTCCATCATCCAGGAGGGATCCACTTCTGAGTCGGAGGGAATCTCATGGTATCATTGGTATATATGGTTCTATAATATAAATAGCAGGCCCAACTTGAAGGGCGAGGAGCAGAGAAATGACTTTGTCGCTTGTTCCACTGCCCCTTGACACTATCTGACAGGCATTCATTGAGCTTGGACAACATGTGACTTTATCATTGCATAGTCAACTTGGTGATTATGCCAGGCTTGAACAAGTCTGGGTTGAATGTTACCGCCTTCTTGGAGTTATCAAAGTTTGTCCAAGTGTCATCAGGTACAACCTGTTCATTCTCCACAATGTTTCCGAAGCAGACTCCTCACTCCAGATCAGGTTACATTTCTCGACCATCAACTTGATTCATCAATGGAGGTGAGGTGGGAGGTTTGGATTGTAGCATTACAGACATATATTGCAATGTGTTCCCACAATTAATCAGGTTCTTTCTTGATTCCTGAAAACCATTTTGCAAATTCATTCATTTTTTGATTTCCGAAAACTGTTTGTGAAATCATATTATCGCGAAGGGCCACATCCATGGCAAAACCCGATATGGGCCCCCACCTCACAGTGGTTCTTTATCGTTGTCACAGGTGAACAAGCCCCGATAAAGAACCAGAGCAAACAAGGCAAAGTAAATAACAACAAATATAACAGTCATTTTCTTGCAAAATCATGAAAACGAAACTGAGGACCTCCTGTTGAAACCCAATACTACTGTATTGGGAATTTTTGCAAACAGTTTTGAGAACAGAGAGAATGCAGTCCACAAAATCTTTACATGAAATTTATTTCTGAACACTATTTGTAAAACCATTGTTTCTGTTCTCAAATCTATTTTGAAAGATATTATTCTGTGATTCCAAAATCATTTTCATTTACATTTTGTCCAGCCAGGCCACTATAATGTGAGTCATTTGTCCTTGTTTCTTCAATTATTCCGCTCTCTACGAAGGACTCATGCAAAAAGTTTGTCCCTGTTTGGCGGGTTTACCAGGACAAACACAAATTGATGTCCTGTCAGACACATTGTCAACACACCTGTAGTCCTTCATTCCAAAAATCCATCAAGGCTGCACACACAAGGCAAGAAATGAGGTTGGTGACAAAAAAAAGTGATGACCGCACTGTCGTGGGGGGTGGGTGGGCAGTATAGCTAATAAGTTACGATAACCGGTGAAACAAACATGGCTTAGCAGCAGTCACTTTGCTTGGTGTTTCATGCCATAAGTCATCGGATCCGACTGATTCAGTTGTCTCACTGTTTTCACATGAACATTACAGTAAGTAGGTTGTGTTGTTTTTGTTGCTGAGTCCACAAGGAGTTGGGGACTTGGCGCATATGCACCACTACTGATACGAATAATGGGCACACAGAGGCGACATGGACTAGCACTATGTTGCCTCCATTGTCCTGTAGCTCTCCTGACTGACGATGAGTATTTGTGCATTGTGTGTATATTATAGCAGCTAGACGTTGTGGCAATGCCAGCTAGCAGCAAGGTGGCATCATGATCCATGGGAATGTTACAGTTTCTGAAGTTCAAACGTTCACTGGCGGCCTGTAGGCGGGAGGGTGAAACAGCGGCGTGCACATGAAAGTTTCAGTCCGAGCTGGAGGTAACTTACCAACCGCGTGCACTTTGGCCATGCTATGAGAGCTCGTGTTACGTGTTATGTTGCCTCCATACAGAAGGCGACAGGGCTTTCTGGCCCGGTTATGCTAACAGGTACTCAATCATGTGAGGAACCAGCTCATTGACTCCCAAGGTGTGGACTCGGACTCGCATTAATGATGTTCAACATGTAGCAAAGTCCTTCCACCTTGTGGAACGAGCCTGGCTCCTGAGTCAACTGTGATAACGCGCAGAATATCTGGCTTGACTATACCCGCAGACCCACCAGCTATGTGACGACTTCAACTTAACTGGCTATCAATGCATGATATGCAACCGGTGTCTTCGGAAATTTCTCGGGCTCTTCAAGTTGCCACTGGACCTATATAACGAAGGCACACCACTTCATAGTTGGCGATGGTGCAAAACCTCTTACAGTATGCCAAGCAAGGGAAAAGTTTGATTGACCAAACCAGGAGTAACCATGGATGAAGTCGCATTCCTATGTTCAACCGTTCAAAGGCATTAAAGGCGTGTTCCTTCATCCAAAGTTCACATCCCTCAGGCGATGATGGTCAATCTTAGACAAGGAGCAGTTTTTAGTACATCTTTTCATCCTGTATCTCAAACCCAGCTAATTTCTCTTTTCCTAGCTGCGTTCGGTTGATGGCCTGGCGATCTTACTCACAGTTTTATGATTAGCTTTCCTGATCCGTCGCCTCAAGTCAATGCAAACTTTTCTTGCCCCTGCATAGAAACCCGATGAGCATACCGGGGTCAGACCGCAAGGTGGCATCTTGCGAACACGATCACAGTGGAAGGTGCTTTCGTGCCACTATACTGCATGACGTAGTGCTCATCTATCTCATCCTCTTCAACCCCAAGCTTATGAGGGTCAGGGTCAGAGCCATTGATGGGGAAGTCAGCATGCTGGCATTTTCCAGCGCATGGGATGTTGCGATGGCATAGATGAAGATGACACGCTTGATGCCATTGAAAGTCAATGCTGGAGAGGGGAAGGCAAGATGGATGCGTAATATGAGAACATCAACAGGTTGTTCCTCATGGACGAAGGGGATGATGGCACATGGCGACGGTGAGAAAATGACGGGTACGCGACAGGCGAGCCCGTCAATCAGAAGTGTTATCCAGTGTGCTCTCGCGACTGCGAACAGTGGGGAAATCATGTAAAGATGAAGGTGGTGTGGGATATAATGGGATAGTCGGGGAGAATCCAGGTAGAACAGGTTGTCGGCCTGAGAGCCCATAAAGTAATATAAAGAAGAATGACCTCCTGTAATGCCGACGGACTGGGGAAACATGTACAGAGCCTGCAAGAAGGCGTATCAGACAGTCCAGGCTTACTTTGATGGGCTCGTTACATATAGGATTGGAGCCGCATCAATGCTTGAGCCCCTTGTGCACGGTCTCCATAGTATTCTTCGGAGTGAGTGCCAGTGACGTCAACAAAACCAAGCCTGGGCATGTGAGCATGGCAAGGGGTAGGTGGAAGTATCGGCAGCCGAGTTAGGTGAGGTGTTGTACTACATAGTAGGCAGCTATGGAGTTTGGAGCCCATTGCGCTACTGTCCAGGACATGTTCCACCTCAAGCTGAAGCAGAGTATTGGCAATATACTTACCCGCTGCTAGAACTTCGCATGCTCCTAAAAAAGGCTTAAATGGGCGCTATAACGCGCAGTGGCATGGCACAACTCTGACTTAAAAGGTTCAATGTTCAACGTTCAGGATTGAGAGTCAATTCCGAGAAAGATATCTGATGCTGTTTGGCCCTATTTTTTAACAGGAAGTTTTCCACGTCAGCACTGAGTTGCAAAACCAATTGTGCAATAACCGCCTGAAACTAGTTGCTCGTCACTTTATGAATCAAAAACAAAATATACCCACCTCTCCATTACTTCCTTGTGCTCTCCCGTCCCTGCCTATCTCCGAAGTGAGGATATCTCCTGCTGCAGAGAATTGGAACCTGGATAATGAAGACTTTTCTGATCTGTTCACGCTTCCTAGGAAGCTCGACCAGCCTCAGTGGGTGCCAAGTGCTCAAATGCCCTGGACTTCATTGCCATTGCAACTTGTCTCTCTTGACTTCACCTCATCACTGCCAAGACTTTGTCTGGCTCTACATTGCTCAAGTTTGCCCCTTCGTGAAATGCCTCTGCGCCCCACAGCTAATGTCACTTATGCAGCCACTGGCATCATACAGAATCCTGTCCAGGCACTTCCCAAATCAAGTCATTCATTGCCTTCACACTGTGTTAGGGCGCAGATGGACGCCTTGCAAGATGCAACTGTTGATGGACTCCTGGAGGTGCTTTCCCAGCAGGGCCAGCAACAAGCTCAACTCCTGGATTTTATCACCAACCTTGTCAAATGTCATGATGGTGATCAAGTGGCGATAGTGGACAACATTGCAAAATTAGAACATAATGTTTTACAGGAAATCAAACATCTTCGGCCGCTTGTCGGTGTGACATCGACTCAGATGCCGCTACCGGTCCTAGGGTATAGGTTGGGTTGTTTGTGGGCAGTTGGGGGTTTTTATCATGTATTTGGTGAGTAAAGCATGGCTTGCCATATGTGCTATGTTGACCGTCTCACAGGAGCTCATTTTTCTGTCGACCGTCCTAGCATGGATATCTCAGCATTTTACTTGCATATATTATCAGCGCCCAAGTTCAATCAAATTACTTTCTTGCATAGGCCAAGTTTGGAAGTACAGTTAACTAAGCACATGCCCTGGAAAAGTGCGAAGAATGTGCTGGAAGAGCATAGAGCGATTATTGCTGCTTGATTTGGTCATAGGTTCAAACATCGAGACTAGCAGTGTAGTTGTATTACTTAGTGAGCGCCATTTGTCGCCAGCAGAAATCTTGTTTGCCAGGTGGAACAAGTAACGAAATCTTGTATTGGAAGAAGTGTTGATTTGATGTAGACATATGCTTGACAGCAGGTTGCATAGTAGTAATACAGACGGTAACAAACAAACAGAATGTGGTAGCATGGCATGTCGACAAGGAGAAAAAAGACACGGAAAAAGAAAGCACACTGGCACAATCAATGGACAAGCAGGGGACAAGCGCAAACAGTAACGTTAGAAGTACATGAATGAAAAACATAGTAACAGTGGACAAGAAAAGGGAAAAGGAAAACATCACAAACGAAAATATTGGTCAGGATCAAGCTTATGAGAATTAGAAAAGTGCAAGAAAGGAGGTAAACAAAAGCATACACACACCTTTGGAAGAGGAAGATGCTGCCGTGTTTGTGTCAAGTTCATCGTCACTGTCCAACAGAGGTTTGCGACCAAAGTGTCTCTTCTTGTATGGACTGGAAGGCAACTCGTCCGCATTTCGTAAAATCACATGTTCACAACAGACAGCATTGAAGATGTGACATTTGTTTGCTTTAAAATGGTGGTGTGTGAACGCCATGGAAACAAGCGCAATTGCTCCAGGTAGCTTCTCCATATATTTTGTTGGGGGAAGTGGGGTACGGTCGACGTCGTAAGCAGGAAGAGGATTGATGTTGTGTGTTTCAGTGGCAATAAGATCCTTATGGACTTTTTGACAGTGAAGACTGACAGGCCAGTTCGTGATTTTGAAATCATCGCCTAGATTGTCTATAATCGCAAGTGAACGAAAAACCTAATGATAGTAGTGTATGAGTTTACCCATCACATCCATCACGGTGTTCTGTCCCTCGTCAGTTTCATTAGTGGCATCAGGTTGGTTATCCGAGTAAGCATCGGTTTCATGGTTCTCTTTCTTCTGAAAACAGAAAATGTTAGGAGTTCATCAGTTTGATTGAACATTGTTACGGTTTTTCTGTCTTCCTTGTTGTCTATTTACGCTTACTACGTTGACGTTTCCTAGTACCGTTCAACCGGTACACTTTTTCCTTTTATTCCTTGTATAGCTTCGCATTGCTCGTCGCAGCCACGCGTATAGCCTCGCCTTTCCTATTCCATCAC
>JBBPOE010000942.1:0-10854 GCA_038091295.1 Tylopilus felleus | reverse complement strand
CTAAGCCGAGCATCGCGACCGCTTCTCCAGTTTGCGCACTCTAAGCTAAGTCGTTACCTAACTGAGGAAAAACCACTTCATTATTTTACTTGCGACTGGCATAAGCTCGGGTTATTCAGAACGTTTTGTAGATTATGCAGTTGTCTTCTCCTGTGAGATTTGTGAGGCGCCATCTACAGCCGTTTTAGTTTCACTGTTATGTCGTTTTTTTTTCCCCGCGTATGTTAGGGTATCATACAAGACGGGATGTAGTCTGAGTAGCAAACCAACGTGTCTTCTTCATTCACTCTAAGCCCGTGTGTCACGAGGACACCCCAAAGCTGAAAACAAAGGCCGGGTTATGGCGATTAGGCGCATTCTTGAGTGTGAGCGTGGTGTTCTTCGACTCCCCGCCGTATTCCCTCTGCCTCGTCCATGCCCCCTCTTACCTGCGTCCACCTCTTAGCCATCTCAAAAGCCCCCCTTCCTCTCTTCTCCCCTCATTTTCTCCACCCGCTCTCCCATTACCACCACCCCTTCCATCTCTGTTCCCGCTTCCCGCTTCCCGCTTCGTACCCTGATCAGTGATCTCCCACCTGTCAGTGGCCTTGTGACGATCCTAACTCTATCTACAAATCAGTCGCCGCGAGTCGCGGCTGTCATTATTTTCCCAAACTCGTTTCCATCTCCTTGACGAGGAACACAGTACACTCGCCAACGATGCAGAACATTTCCCTCAATTGATGGAGACCAAACTGAGGGCGCGCGGATCGTGGTGGACATCGGGAAGAAGGGTGATCGGCTTTGAAGAGCTACATGTACCAGCAGGGGACTAAAGAACGAGGATTAATTAAACACGTACTTAAGTACGATGTGACGGGGGAGAAGTACTGAGAGGGATCTTGAAAAAAAAATTCACTCCACCATCCAGAACGATTTCCAATCTTCTCTCACTGCCATCCGTCCATCCTGCCACAGTTCTTCAGGCGTATATCCTAACTCATTCTTACTCTCCCTCCACACCTCCTCTCCCCCCCGCGACGCCCTCACCCGCCCAACTAGCTCCTCATCCACCCGCATTGCAGATACAAGATAATGCAGTGGTGTATTCCCATACACGTCTGGTGCACCTACATCCTGCGTCCCGCTCCCCAGCAACCACAGCACCATCTCCGCCTGCTTGCGTGCGTCTTCCTCATCCTCGGGCGTCTCCTCACACAAAGGGAGTAGCACTCTACGAGTTCGGTGAGCGGGGTGGCGTACACGGAGGCGGTTGGGAGCCCAGCGTTTTGCGTTGAGAGTACGCACGTCGTGGATGCTGGAGAAAATCTTCGGGGCAAAGAGGTTGATATGGTCATCTGTCAAAGGGAGTGCAACAATGTGGAGCAAGGTGTGGCCTAGGGAAGTTGTGCCGGCAGCTTCGAGGGCCATTGTTGAATGGGATGTGGAGATCTGCTGGAGGAGCGGGAGGTCGAGGCGAGCGGCGGCGAAATGGAGGGTGTGGATTGAGAAGACGGGGGTTCGGAGGGCGGGGTTGGTCATGGGGTGGTTGATGAGCATGTTGTATGCTTCGAGATTTGGGGGGATGCAGAACGCGATTGCGGCGGCGAGGGGAGGAAGGCACCGTGTGGGTGCAGCAAGGGGCAGAATATTCGGAGAATACCCGAGATCCAACAAGTAGCGAAGCATGTCTGTTTTTCTGGCAAGGATAGCTTCATGGACTGGAGAGGATGTGCAAAGGGCAGAGTGGGTCAGGTAAGCCGGGAGTTGTGGTGGGGTGGGATCAACTCTCCACCAGGACTCGTCCGGCTGCGCAGCCCGCACTTGGTCAAACAATGCAGGATCGCCAACGCTGGATGCCGTTTCAAGTGCGGTGCGCGCCGGGGTGGCTCTGAAGAATGTTGAGGGGAGAACAGGCTCTGTCCAAAATCTAGAGAAAGTTTTGCGGCGGTCTGAAATTTCCCTAGCAGTGAGAGGTGCGAGCTGGTCTAGATTGTGAGCTCCCATTGCAGCCATCACTTTGCTCCTGGGTGGACACTCGACCATGTATGAATCATATGTTGGGATCCGGCCTCGGATGAAACGCACTGAATAGTCGTCCAGATCTCGGAGCAGGATACCATTAGGATCAGCGCCAACTGCGAGTAAGATTTCGATGTTTTGTGGCAGTCTGGCATTGATCGCTTCAACGAGAGGGGAATTATATAAACAGTGAATCGCCCCGGTTATCTGGGTATTGGCAGAGAAGTTATGCTTTATCGATGATTCATTTGATCCTCGTTTGTTGAGGAGGCGGACGCCTTCGTCGAGGACGGCAGTGAGAACAAGAGAGTTTGGATTTCGCGCAGCACGGATGACGGGGGGATCATCATCAGAGACGTCGACGTCGTGCTCTGTTAGGTGATATCCTGCCATGATGGCGATTCAAGTGTGTACCGGTCATAGCCTGAGTTTGAGGGGGAGTGTTGGATTTCTTCCATATATGGTATTTAGCTTACATAAGCAGTACTTACATCGCACCACAGTACCTTAGTTTCACTTCAGGCGACCTGAGTGCAGCCGTAGCGCTCACTGGTTTTCTCCTTCATCTACTATCGTCTACATGGAGCGCTCTCGCAAGATTTTCTGCAAAATCGCGTCTGCCTCAGACGAAGTCGTCGCTGCTGCCAACGATTATGCTGATCGCGAGGACTTGAATGGCATTTCGCGTTGCCATTTCCAGTTGGAAGAAGACATGCGAAGAATTTCCGTCGCTTGCGAATGTCTCGCAGGTATTCTTGAAAAACCACCCGCCGAAGAAGGTCCTGCAGTCGACGTCCGGATACAAGATTGGTTCTTCACACATGAACCACAAGAGTGCCTAAATACGTTGAGCCGGATGAAGAGTTTGCTCCAGCAAGACTCTACTTTCTCATGGGTACCTTGGACGTTTGGAAGAGGACGAGGTTCAACCGCTACGCAGGACGGGCCGATCTCTTTACTTCATGCAAAGGATGGTTTCATTTCTTGTTCTCAACAGAGATCTGGTGAGTCTTTTCATCGTCGGGACCGCGAATATCGCTCAGGAACAACGAGTGGGCTGTCCAGAAGCAACAAGATGTCACCCAATGCCGAGATCACATAGTTCAAGGGGAATCTGATCCTATCGAGCAGAGCTTTGCAGCACCTGCCCAGATAGAAATCAAGTAAGTTTTGGTACTGTGAGGGCCTACTCTCTCGCTGATTGATGTTCAGCACTTCCATGCCACTGAATCCGGATGTCCACCAACGGGGCTATGCGGCGCACGTCATCTCGGGAGCATCCATCGAGCAAGATATCCCAACTCCTGTTCATGCCGACAATCAGTGTGTCATCTAATTTTACCAATGAACATTCTCTAATCGTTGCTTAGCACTACTATGATAGAGACAGTCAATCGCCAGGACACGAAGAGGAGAAACGAAATGAAAACGGACGAGCAAAGGAAGGACGGAGGTAATAATCACCACGTTAGCCTTCAACCATCTTGACATTTTTTCAGAGAAGAAGGTTGAAGACATAATGAAGTGGCTCGACGGGTTGAACTGTGCTGAAAAACAGGATGCTACATTTTTGCTTCGCCAAGAAGATACGTGCAAATGGCTATTCGACACAACGCAGTATAAAATGTGGAGGGATAGAGGTAGTGCGTCCTTGTGGTTGCGAGGCAAACGTGAGATTTCGTGAGAATCTGTTGACTGTCCATTGCTGACCTGGTTGCAATCGTAGCTGGGGCGGGTAAATCTGTATTGGCGTATGTCGACATTCTATAAATTTTAATGACGCTAAATTTACTTCCAGGTCGTTCGTCATTGATTCCTTCAGAAAGGCACAGCACGAGACAGAAATCCTCATATTTTTTTACTGTGACTTTCGAACCGAGCGGTCTACACATTCTGCGGAAGTCATGCGCTCGATCCTATCCCAACTTCTTCGCCAACTTCGCGGTCGTCCTGTTGATCTTGGAAATTTATTTGATGACCTAGTCAAGGCGATGGAATGGGGTGGCGGAACACTCAGCAATGCGAAGGAACTCGCCGAATTTGTATCTCGTGGCGCCACGTTGCTGAGTCAAAGGCCAGTCGTTGTCATGGATGCGCTTGACGAATGCGAGGACGTTGGGAAACTCATCCAGGCTCTCATGGTGCTCAGAGGGCATGTACGGCTCTTCATCACCAGCCGGCCCTTGCATATTATCGTGGACGTCCTCTCCGATATCCCATGTGTGTCAATGGAGGAGATGGCTGACAGGCTCTCGAGGGATATCGAGTTGCATGTCACTCGAGAACTGGACGCTCGTCAGCGGCTAAGAGATCTCGATTCGGAGTTTAAGACAGAGATCCGCTCTGTCTTGTGCGAGAGGGCAGACGGAATGTAGGGATACCCGATCTTTATGAAAACGTTGGGACTGAATCCTCTTTTTTTGAAGGTTTCGCTGGGTTCAGTGTTCGATCGACACACTTGATCGATGTATGACCCTAAAAGAGGTTCGCAATGCCCTCCAGAGCCTACCCCAAGGACTGGATGAAACCTACGAGAGAATTCTCCATGCAATCGATACGGAGTATCCTGCCGGGCAGCTGGCACAAAGGGCGTTAGTTTGGCTTGTGGGCACGTTACGGCCTGTGCGGTTATCGGAACTCATGGTGGCGTTGTCGATCGATCTTCAGACGCGAACACTGGAATCGGACATCGGACCAATGCACAGTGGGGTCTTACTGGATGCGTGTGGGAGCCTCGTGACATATACCGAAAAGACGGGAATCATCATCCTAGCTCACTCGAGTGTCAAGGTGAATCTTGCAGATTCTGAATGTGTTTGCGTGCAACTGACCCCCCTGGGTGTAGGAGTACCTCATGGGCGAGTTCACGTGCGCGAAACTACCGCGGTACCACATCAGCTTGGAACATGCACACTTACTGCTAGCCCGTTCGTGTATGTGCTATATTTCTATATGCCTCAAGCGCACACAGAGACCTACATCAGCCGACGTCTCCCACTCCAGCGGAGTTTCCTCTCAGCCTAGGGTCGCGCTACAGCCACTTCTCGACTACGCGCTCGATGATGCTCTTGATCACTTTGGACACCTTGGGTCAACATTTAAAACAGCTTTGGGCGATATAAGAATACTTGCAGAGGACATCCAGCGACATTCCTGGATATGGGATCATGTGTACACCCCTGCTAGATGGGAAATTGATGACAACAAACCCCATTGGCCTATGGCAAGGCATGATCTCCTCCATTATATCCTTGTCGCATTTGCTTCAAACTCGTTCATGAGCACATTCTTTCGTCGCACCCCGCTCAAACCCAAGGCAGACACAAATCCACTGGTGTATGCTGCGTACTTCAACAAGGAAGAACATGCTCGCATCCTGCTGTCACGAGGGGCCAGATTAGACCACAGAGGCTGGGAGACTGTTGGATACTGTCAGTCTTTGCCCATCGAGGTTGCTTTCCGGAACCGGCACTATGGCATGGTTATCCACCTCGTGGAAGAAGGGAGTACTATACCCCCACACATATTCACAAGTTCATTCTTCAAACGCCTCCAATTTTCCGATTCCCCAGATATTAGTCAAATGATCCCGACGTCTGTTGCTAGGGTATTGTTACAAGCCGACGAATTTGCGGAGAACATAAGTGATTGCCTAATCGAGGCCGGCTTGCGTGCAATGAAAATGTCCAACCAGTTATTGATCTTTCGAGATTCCACGGAACAAGACCTAATCGCGATCACACGGAGATTTATTCAAGTTACCGATGAACATCTCGCACCCAGAGTGGCTTTTCTTCGTTTCGCCGTCTGAAAAGGCTACTTCCACGCAGCACGATACCTTCTTACTACCCTCGATACCCCCCTCCCTTCTGACCTCCTCGTCACGTTGCAGCGCCATTCGGGCAGGTGGAAGACAGCACTTATGATCCAGTTCCTTATAGACAATGGAGCCAACGTCCTCGCGCGCACAAGCGACGGGGATTCCGTACTTCATGTCATACTGTGGGCAGCTGGTGGCGATCTCGGCTACATGGTTGATGATGCCGACGAGGATAACATCTTGGAGGCTGTGAGACTCGTGGTTCATCGTGGTTGTGATCCTCTTGAAGCAGATTCTCGTGAGAAAACCCCTCTTCACATCGCGGTCGAACAAGGCTATATTTCGGTTGCACGATATCTCGTTGCGCCTGGCACTCCTCTCCCTACTAATATACTTCACACATTGGACCGTAACCGGCGGCGCTGGATCAAAATACCTGTGATCCGCTTCCTGGTCGAAAATGATGTCGATGTTGTGGTACACCATGGCGACGGAGACCCTGTTCTCCATATCGTTCTGCAGGTTTCTCAAGGTGAAGATCAAGCTTTGGAGGCCATGAAACTCCTAGTTGGTCACGGTTGTAATCCCCTTGAAGCGGATTCTCGTGGTAACACCCCTCTCCGAATCGCGATCGAACGTGGCTACATTTCTGTTGCTCGATATCTCCTCACACTTGGCGCTCTTCTCCCTCCTGATCTACTTCAAACACTGGATCATGACCGGCTCTCGTGGAATTGGAACGCAGAAGCTGTAATCCACTTCCTGATCGAAAACGGAGTCAATGTTCTTGAACACAACGACGAGAGAGACCCTGCCCTCCACATCGTATTGCGGTACTTTACTGATGAAAAGGCCGCTCTGGAGGCCATGAAAGTCCTGGTTGATCGTGGCTGTGATCCCCTCGAAGCTGATTCTCGTGGAAACACCCCTCTGCACGTTGCGGTTGGACAAGGCTATATGTCTGTTGCACAATATCTCCTCGACATTAGCGCTCCTGTTCCTCCTGATCTGCTTGTCAAACTGGATCGTGATTCGTTGCGTCGGTGCACAGCAGCCACGATCCGCTTCCTGGTCGAAAATGGAGTCAATGTGCTTGCATGCACTGACGACGGAGACTCCGTCCTCCACATCTTGTTGGAGTCCTTATACAATGGCAATCAGACTTTGGAGGTGGTGAAACTCCTGGTCAATTATGGCTGCAATCCTCTCGTGGCCGATTCTCATGGAAACACTCCTCTTCACATCGCCGTCAAACGGGGTCACATTTCTGTCGCACGATACCTCCTCACTCTTGGTGCTCGTGACCAGTTGGTCACGGGGCACCATCACAGCCACAACTGGCCCGACCAGCAGCACCCTCCACACTCGAGCCGTTTGCTGGTTGAACGTGGAGCCAACGCACTCGCCCATACCACCAATGGAGACTCCCCGCTCCATACCGTGTTGCAGTCCTTACCTTATCACAATGAAGCTGAAACTTTGGAGGTGGTGAAATTCATAGTCGGCTGTGACTGGGATCCTCTTGCGGTCAATTCTCATGGAAAAACCCCTCTTCATATCGCTGTCGAAGGTGGTCATGTTGCTGTTGCACGATACCTTCTGAAGCTTGGCACTCCTGTTCCTCACAATCTCCTCGTCTCAGTGAACCGCAACCACCCGGGTTGGTACACAGCAGCCATGATCCACTTCCTGGTCGAAAATGGAGTCGATGTTCTTGCCCGCACTGACAGAGGAGACTCTGCCCTCCACGTTGTGTTGCGGTGCTTCAATTATGACGACAGTGCTCTCGGGGCCGTAAAAGCTCTGGTTGGTCATGGTTGTGACCCCCTCGAAGCTGATTCTCGTGGTGCCACTCCTCTTCACATCGCTGTCAAACGAGGCGACGTTTCTGTTGCAGGATATCTTCTCGCCCTTGGTGCTCGCGTCCCTCCTGACCTTCTTGTTTCATTGAAATCCTTCATACAACTTCGGGATACAACACGAATGATCTGCTTCCTAGTCGATAGCGGAGCGAATGTCCTTGCACAAGATGATGACGGAAACTCTGCACTCCACATCATGCCACAATTCATATACCAGGACGATAGGGCTTTGGAGGCAGTGAAATTGCTAATTAGCTATGGTTGTGACCCCCTCGAGGCCAATCTTTGTGGAGGCACCCCTCTTGACACAGCTGTTCAACGAGGTCATGTTTCTGTTGCAAGATACCTTCTCACGCTTGGCGCATCAGTCCCTCCTGATATTCTTGTCGTATCATCCTCTCCCATACGCCTTCACACGACAGACATCATCCCCTTTCTTGTCGAGAACGGAGTCGATCTCCTTTCACGCACTGATGACAGAGACTCTGTGTTCCACATCATGTTGCAGTCCATATACGATAACGCCAAGGCTCTGGTGGCCGTGAAATTTCTAATCAGCTATGGCTGTGATCCCCTCGAAGCCAATCTTTGTGGATGCACCCCTCTTGACATCGCTGTTCAACGAGGTCACGTTTCTGTTGCAAGACACCTTCTCACGCTTGGCGCATCAGTCCCTCCTGATATTCTTGTCGCATCAACCTCTCCCATGCGCTTTCAGGACACAACACACATAATCCCCTTCCTTGTCAAGAACGGAGTCAACCTCCTTGCACGCACTGATGACGGAGAATCTGTGTTCCACATCATGTTGCAGTCCATATATGATGACGGTCAGGCTTTGGAGACTGTGAAATTGCTGGTTAGCTATGGCTGCGATCCCCTCGCAGCCGATCTTCGTGGATATACCCCTCTTTGCATCGCTGTCGGCCAAGGCCACATCCCCGTTGCAAGATACCTCCTTTCCCTTGGCGCTTATCTTCCTCCTGATCTGCTTTTTACATTGGACCGTGATGAATGGAACTGCACAGCAGACATGATTCGCCTCCTGTCCGAAAACGGAGTCAGTGTTCTCGCACACAGCGGTGACGGAGACTCTGTGCTCCACCTCGTATTGGAGTCCATATACGACGATGAGGCTTTGATGGCCGTGAAGTTGCTGGTTAGCTGCGGCTGTGATCCTTTTGATGCCAATATTCGTGGAGAAACCCCTCTTCACGTCGCTGTCCAACACGGCCATATTTCTGTTGCAAGACACCTCCTTAACCTCGGTGCTTATCTCCCACCTAACCTGCTTGTTACTTTGGACCGTGACGAACGGAGTTGCACAGCATGCATGATTCACTTCCTGTTCGACAACGGAGTCAACATTCTTGCACGCACTAGTGACGGAGACTCTGTGCTCCACATCGTGTTGGAGTCCGCGTACGATGATGGTGAGGCTTTCACGGCCATGAAATTCCTGGTTAGCCACGGCTGTGATCCCCTTGAAGCCAACCTTCGTGGAATCACTCCTCTTCATGTCGCCGTCAAGGAGGGTCATGTTTCTGCTGCACGATACCTTCTGACCCTTGGTGCTGTTCTCCCTCCTGACCTCCTTGTCACCTTAACCGGTGACTCTTCGGGTTGGAGCACAGTTTCCGTGATCCATTTCCTTTACAAAGAGTCAATCTTTCCGCGCATGCTAGCAACGGTGACCCTGTGCTTCACAGGATGTTGCAGTGTTCCAATGACGACAGAAGCGTTTTGGAGGTCCTGAAACTTAAACCCGCTTTGTTGCACCCCACGACCGTGTGAGCATCGAAGTTAGTTGTCTGTACTTTCAGCCAGTCGCGCGGAGCGCCGCTCGTGTATAAAACTGTGATATAGCATACATACTACCGGTGGAAGCACTATCCGTGGGCAATGTTGGAACGAGGCTGAATTTCATTGCGGACGCGAGATATAAGCATCCTCCGTTTGAACTTGTTCTTTCGCTTCAACGTGCCCCAGGCATTGGATAGAGATATGTGCGCAATTTTAGACGATAACGATAACCTTGTTCTTTCGCGAGTGCTCAGTTAGCCAGTTTCGGTCTGAGCGCCGATGGCACATGCTTACTTTGTAGAAAGCAGCAGGGCTGCTTTGGTAGAGAGCTTGGGGAAATACCTAGATAGCAAGGATAAGTATCCCACACTGGCACTGGCATAGTGAAGCCAATAATTAGCCTTGCAATGTCTTCGACGTTCTTTCCCTCAAGTCATCGGCGGAACAATACGAGGTAGTACTGTGATTCCCGGGATCAAGCACGAAACATTATGAGCTCTGTTCAATCATATGGATAATGCCTCTTGCTCTGACAGACTGCCAGTGGCACAACGGAGAGATGAACGACGGCAGTTTCAAGAGGGTGCACTTACAAAGCATATCTTAGTTCGAAAAGTTGATCTCCTGCACTGGCACGGTGTCTAGCGGGAAGTAATCGTTACCTCTATGGAAGACTGGAGTGTCGCACTCTGCGAACACGACATCGTTCAAGTTGAGTAGCCTGACTATGTCAGATCGGCAAAAGCCGGGAGAGTTCGGAGAACCGCCCATGAACGTTGAACCACGCCGCGGCGTTACCCGATTGAAGGTTATATCCCTACTGATTGATTCTCATGAGGAGTCTGCATTCCAAGCTCACAATCGACCTGGGCAACATACTAAGCGTTACGGTAACACCCTCGAGGCGTGCGGCTACTACTAGTAACGCACACCTCTTGAGGTCACTACTAGTGATGACCTTGTGTACATGTTCACAACCGTGTTCCCTTTCTGACGGAAAGGGTACAGCGTAGGACCGACAGAGCCACCATCCCAGTTAATTTTGCTTGAGGCTTGCAATGGGTTGTTCGATAGCCGGTGCCTTTTATCACAGTAGCACGTGAAGTTGCGTCACCCATGTCGCTGGGCCCGACTCGACCAGCGCCTAGCCAAAATATCTCTCTTGCTAATCATTCATGGAGCGTTCTCGCAAGATTTTCCGCATCATCGCATCTGCCTCCGATCAAGTCATCGCTGCTGCCAACGAGTATTCCAATCGCAAGAACTCGATTGGCGTGCCGCGCAGTCATTTTCAGTTGGAAGAGGACATGCGAAGAATCTCCGTTGCTTGCGAATGTCTCGCAGATATCCTCGACAAACCACCCCATG
>JBBPOE010000941.1:0-10893 GCA_038091295.1 Tylopilus felleus | reverse complement strand
GACTCGGAGGTTCCGTAGCGAGTTTAAGGAAGCGCTCCTTTGGACTATAAATTGTCCCCGATTCGCCCTGCTCATCACAGATGTCGTTTTCGGATACGACGATGACATCCGGCTTGCGTTCAGAAACATGGTCTTGGTGTCTTTGACGTATCACCATCGGGTCGTGGACCTGAAAGCAGACTGCGAAACCTCCGGCCGACCGAATGTCTTCAATATCGAGCTTCTCGAGAAACAGCAGTGCAGTGTTGGCCGCCGTCACGAACTGAGGGTACAATTTCTTCTCGGTCTTCATTTCTGAGCTAAACGAACCAATCAGTATTTGTCAAGAAATAGTGGTAAATGAAATCGTACTATATCCCGAGAGCCTTTTTGATTTCGTGCGGTCCCTTCAAGCCGTCGACCAGTGGCGTCTTGTCTGTGCCATTGCAGAGAGGAAGGACCTTGTCCAAACATTGCTTAAACAGGCGCGTCTTGTAGGCGTCTTCGACTGATCCTTGCGACTTGTGGGTGCAATCCACGAGGAGATCCGTCGACATCTTTTCAATGCCACACCTTTCAAAGTTTTCAACATCTCGCGTGATCCACTGGCGAATATCGTCCACTCTGTACGCAAACGTTGAGACAAGGCGAAGTAAGACGGAGCGGCACACTCACTTTACGCCGAGAGTGTTAATGTGCTCGCTGATTGTAGCTGAGCCTTTTGCTTGTGGTGTACTTTGCAAGGCAGGAGGGTTGGCTTGTGGTCGCCGCGGTGGCGAGGTTGTTGGATCCTGGGCCATGAGCTGGTCAAATCAACTGGAAGCTCGGAGGTGGTATCGAAGAACAGAGACGTGCGCTTCTATGCGCGTGTATGAAGATAAGGTTAAGTGGATGACGGTGCACATTTGTAGTACTGTCCACCTACTATGGTGCGAGGACGGGGAAGGCTAGAGATGGAGGGGGAAAGTGATTTCTGTATAGAATCTCGGTGGGAAATGCTTCCGCGTGCTGTGCCGTCATAGAGCGTACGAGTTGGATACAACAAACCTCGCGACAACCGTGACTATACCAACTCTGCCAACGTGGAAGGTGTGTTGATCATCATAGTCCGTTTCAAGATCTAAAATACTTGCTGCTTGGTCACGCCAAACTGTTAGGTACTACTAGGTAGTACCGGATCCGATTCAGAGTAGCGCCCACGACACGAAGCGCTTTGTAAACAGACCAAATGAAAGGGCGTTCAAGTTTGTGAGGTGAGTTGTGTACCACGAGCAAACCAAGACACTGTTCCTTGACGTTCTTCAACGCCTGCAAATCGACAGCTACGGGTGGGGACCATTATTGAGGATGTCGACAAAGCCCGGTGCGCGGTCCTCAGAAGTGATGCACGATGCTGACAATTCAGTCAGACCATAGTGCAAAAGTGGTTCTTGAAACCGGCTCTGCTACAGTATGGGCAGTCGCTTTCCACCCTGACGGAAAGCATATTTTCGGCGGGACAGGAGACGACCGGGGAACGACTGGTTGGCCCACTCAAACGTGGCGGTCCTGTCAGCGGTGTCAAGTTTTCCGCAGACGGTGGACGTATCGCCACTGCCTGCCGCCGAGACTCAACTATCCGCATTTTCGATAGTCACAACGGTGACCAGCTCGTTTCCATTGAGAACGCAATGCCCGGCACATATCCGACAACTCCCATCGTCTGGTCCGCAGATAGTCAACGTCTCTTCGCCATATCCACAGATAATAAACTCAAGTCATTCGTTTCATCCACCGGATCCCAACTGGTCGAATGGAAAATTCATGAAAACAACGACCGGGAAAATGAAATATCTATCGCTCTCTCTACAAACAACAAAGTCATTGCTTCCTGCGCCGGTCGTCTCATCTCATTTTGGGACATGTCGACTCACTCGCAGCTAGGCATTGTCGAACAGACTGATGTGATACAGTGTATTGCCTTGTCGCCGGATGGTAGTCATCTCGCAAGTGCATCTCTCGGGAGAATTAACATCTTTGATCTCATTGGTATTATTCCGGAGTCTTATCTACCGGTAAGTACCACATTCCCAGGTCAAGGACAACATTCGCTCATTTCTTTCCCGACGCACCTAAAATCCTTGTTCGATTTGAACCCAGAATGTGAGTGATCGTTTTCGGTCATTAAATAATCGTTATACAAACATTCCTCTTGTTGACTTCAGACCCGAAATGCCGGCTCGCAAGGACTTCAAGATCAACCCGAGCCCCGACAGGAAGAATACAGCAGAGATGATGACGACGTTCTGCTCGAGGTAAGACTAATCGCTCCTCCACAAGAACACTGCACCGATGGTGGTAACAGACAGAATTGCCACCGAGTACATCTGCCCCGGGCCCGTTATTCAACTACGATGAGGTAGTTAGTAAGAGGGCCTCTTCAGCCTCGTATTAACATTATGTGGTAGCCCCCCTCTCCCGCATCGGATGAAAATCAAAATCCCCTCGATCACGGTGTGCTACAACCGGAATCATCCCGGGTCAAACCCGACCCTCCTCTCGGTCCGCCAGTGATGTCGTTCGTCGAGATGCCCGACCCAAAGCCGAGTGCTCACAACGCCGAGTCATCTGAGGGAGGTGAACAGCAAACTACCGGCACGTGGTTTAGAAGAGTACTACTGCAGCGGGGCAGTCACAATCGGACGCGTCGTTAAAAGCCCCCGGAGGAATTCCCTGATACCGGTGCCCCACGAGAAAAGACGTCTTCAACGATAGCCCCCGGTCAGAGGATAAGAGTGAGTTTACCCCCTTTTCCGTTGTCACGGATGTCTAATCACTCGGCGCAGCGGGTTGTAATGTGGATGGGTGATGAACGATCAGTTCGTTCAATTGTTATTGGTCTGCTTTTGAACACTATGATTTATCGCTTTTCACAGGAGAAAGCGACCAAAAAACCCGATGCGTCGAGCGAACCGCCCGGGACCACTGCGCAACCAGAAGCAGGTCCGAGAAACGCTCCCGACGAAACGAAACCCGAGCCCTCGGGCGCGCAACTCGACGTTCAGGTGAGGGCCCACTTCGTACGAGAAGCCAAGGTTGACGACCATTGTTGTAGCAAGCACCCAGTGGGCGAATAACCTACAATTTCAACTTTGCCTTTTCGATTTCGATGCCCTCATGGTTTTGCTGTGGCCGAGCGGGTCACGATAGTGGATAAATGAGTCACATCAAGTTGCCAACGACGATCGTGATATCTTCTCAGGGCACTTCCGAGTGCTACCAGGCGTTATTTCGGAACATTCTGCATCTTCCCTGTGGGAAATATCATCCTCATCACTATTAGTGTGGTCTCTCACATGCTGTTATAAAAGTATTACTGTTTGGCCGACCGCCAGAGACAAGTCGCATGCACTTTGTGGTGTGGTTACGTAGACATCAGTTTCATCGTGATTTCGAGCAAACGCCTGTATCACCCTCACGTCAATGACTGCAATAATACGGTTACTTCCCGTAAATTAACAACACTGGCTCTTTTGTTTGGGCTTTACTTTGCTACATTTCAACTACTTCACTTGCGCAAGTCCGTGCCTCCTGAGAGTACATGATCGAACATCAGAGACAAACCAAAATTCCGCTCTGCAAAGACCACGCACACCTGCTACCGTAGCCAAAGAACCCTCGCACCATCTGCTATTTTTGACATCTTCGTTTGACCACGAACATAATCCACGCTCCCTCGAAATACCTTTTAGTTAGTTTCTAGTTCTTCTCGAGACGAATTGATTTTGTGCTCAGACGCAGTACAGAGTACATCGCTGACTGCCCTGGCGGGGAACCTCTCCTCCCACCTGGGATGAGGGAGTTATTGTACGACAACTTGGACAAGGGCTTCGATTTCTGATGAGACAGGGTACCGCGTGCCAGTGACCAGCTCATGCATCACACAGTCGGTCCTTAGTTGGTACACCCGATTTCTAATGACGCACGTATGCAAATGCCCAGCCCAACTTAACTCGACATCGAATGAGGCGGAGCTTGGTCCTCGTGATCCCTACGATGAAAATCTGTGGCGTGAGTGACACGTACATCGAGATGAAATGAAAGAAACTCACACGTCGCTATCGTATTTCGATCTTCCTCCATGAATGGATCATCTTGTTGGAGGTCGACTTGGAGCGTGTAAAGACACCGCAAAGATTCTTCGTACAGCTTCTCGCATTCATCAGGACTTGTGACCTGGTCCAAGAGTTCTTTCCGAGCAGCTGTTCGACTCTGCAAAGCCACGATATCAACACCAACATCAACAAGAAGGTAAAGTAACTCACAAATATCAGCGCCCGATCATAGATTAATTGATCGAGGTATATCTTGGGACCGTCGTATTGCACAGGCAACCACGTCTTCACGAGCGCCGCGCGGTTATCACATTTGATAATCTGCTCTTTAAACCACGCAAAGTGCTAGACAAAGACGTGAGCATCGGACCCGATAAACGCGTGGTTACCTTCGTCAAAGCCCGCACCGACCACGAAATCCCCGTCGGGATATCGCATGCGTAGATGTTCTTGGTAATTCCCCGTTAAGAGAATGACATCAAGAGCATGTACACCGCAACGTATGTCACAGCAGTATACTCGGCTTCTTGATCTGCATCGTACATCTCGTCCGCCCAGTGTGTAAACACATCGGTATTCTGTGCCAACTCCTCGAGTGCAGCGAGGAGTTCATCCTCCATCGGATCGCGGTCCAAGGGGACACCATCTTTGGCTACATCTTCATTCGTGGGTGATCTTAGCAAGATTTGCGGTCGGCATGCTGATGGCGGCGCATGGTAATGGCCAGACCCTGAGGGTCGATACCCCGAATAGTTCACGGGACACGAGCGACAGCGCGCGACTAAGTGCGTTGGACGTTACGCGAGTTGGGGAGGAAACCCTTTCAAGCACCGGCTCGACTCGGCCCGTAAACAAGTGCAAACACACCTTTGGTAGTCCCTTGAACACGATCGTTATCTTCGCATGTCCCATTGGTTCAATTCTTCGACCTATTCAGGGACTCATGCGCCTTACTATCCCTGTGGAAATTCCCGAGGAGACGCGGCTGATGGCAAGGGGACCAGATCTATGAAATCCAGACTGGCACCCTCGACAAGTCGACGTAGGGAACACCGCTTCTCCTTGGTGTATGCACAAAATGGTATTGGCTGGAGTGCTGTGGAACATGCAATGACAATCTAGTTGGTATATTGCACCAAGTGGTCCGTGAGGGAGACAGATTTAGGAGGAAGAAAACATGTTCGCCACGAGTGACTTAGCACAGTCGAACATCGTGTATTGCGAGGTGGAACTCTGGAACACGTGTAAAATGTGCTCTTGTCGGTGGGAATGTTGTTGGTCAAGACAGGTGTGTTCTAGTCCTGGAATGAAGTGGTTGACAAATGGTACTGACCAGCGAGCAAGAGCACACAAAGGCAATCGATACTGGGTTCGCCGTCAGCACAGCCGAACATCGTAGCGTGTCGCGCGGCGCAGGTTGAGGTCGACCTGGAAAACGTGCGCTGATTGGTGTGGATGCCGTCGACAAAAGACAGGTGTGTACTAGTTCCAGCGGTCCAGTGGTACTGATGCGCAAGTCAGAGCATACGACTCGGAGGGTGATTTATACTGGTGCCTCCGGGCAAATATACTTGATCGCATTCCACCCAGATGGGAGACATTTGTTCAGCAGCGGTCAAGACAAGACAATTCAAAAATGGGACGCAAAAACGGGGCACGAGGTGGGCGTGCCGATGAAAATGGTCAGCAATGTCTATGCCATGAGACCGTAGACGGGAAGACGTGATCGATGTGGAGGTGCCAGTGGAGGCTTGTTCGACATCCGCCCGGGCTCGAGCATGAGCTAGCCATTTTATTCCGGCAGTGACTTCCTCTAGACCTGCACACTCGATAGCATCGTTGACATCACGTTCAACAGACGGGTTACCACAGCCGTCAACGCATCGGGGTGAATACGTCGTGACATGGAAGAGGTTCGAGTTTGAGTCGCAGTGATCTACTCCAACACTCAACTAATAATGACCCAGATGTAGAATCCTATCTACCGACCACTGCGACCCTCCCTGCATCTCGCTTCCATTCTTTCGTCCCCCACACAAAATCCTCAGCCGTCAGACGGGCTCGTCATCGCTGGGCTGAGGAACAGATGGTTACCTTCGTGTCCATATGACGCATGACATTGATTTAGTGCAGTAATAACAGTTCTCCTGCACCACAGGTCTTGCGAAAATCATAAGTATTAAGTTACGGGCACTCGTGCATATGGGACATTCGCACCTTGCCAGCCATGTAAGACTGGAATATGGATTCGTACCACCCAAAGGATATTGAATCAACAATATGATTGATCTCGGTACCAAGCAGCGACTTTTCAACTTCGACGGAGTATACTCCATCCTTTAACGGGATGAACCCATTGTCTCTGGCGAGTGCAAGATGGATAGGAATGAGGCAGAGAATGTCGACGACCCATTCTCCAACCTCGAAGATGGATATATTATTCCACTCCGCATCCGGGGAGAACTTGGCTACGAAACTGTCGAATGTCGTCGCAGAGATATGTAGCGTGCTAAGCCTATCCCCAGTAGGCGTCTTCATCGTCTTTTCGAAGGTTACTTTTCGAAGGTCTCGATCACGTTGGTAAAGTGGGGCAGATAACAGTCGTGATCCCGATCAGTGACGAAGAGAATCGAACGACGGCAACGATCGCCCGATGAAATAGTAGCGCGCTAGACAGCCGGGAGAACCGGAAAGCGCGTCCATATATCGGCATGACAATCCATGAGACAATTGTGCACCCTGAGATGAGCATCCCTCGACTCGGTAACCTTCCGGGTGATATCGAGTGCGACAGAACTGCACGCGCGAGACGACAAGTCCAGCTTCAGGAGGTACACAGCGCTTCTGTGAACGAGTGAGCTGATGACCTAGCCACTGTCGCCTGCCCAATCCGCGATAGGGAGTGGAACTCCATCGGTAGACCCAACAGTACTCCAATGGTAAGCAACGATGTTAGTAGAAGTGCCATTGGAGCTAGTGATCAAGAAACACGAGTCATCTGGAGAAGAATGCACATCAATCGGGACGCGATGAAGAACCAAAGAGGCTGGCCTAAGGATTCATCAAGATTAAAATTTGAATTTGATATACCAAAGGGGCACACCGGAATTGCATAGTAGTGAGAACATACGAGCTATAGCTTGAGAGTCGATAAGCAGAAGCTCCTCACTTCCGGATCATGATGTAAAACACGCTTTCTTGATCATCGTCCCTTCGCTGTACCACTGGCATGAACCTAAGTTGATGGTGCTGCTAGATGCGGTAAATCCTCGGCTATCATCGTAAATATAGACATTTGGTTGAAGTTGAGGGTCCGTCAATTTTAACCAACGTTCAGATCTCCCAAATTGCGTACCTTCTCGCTGGAGATCAGAGCAAGCATGACTAAAAGTTCGTCAAATGCCAACACGAACTCGTCACCAATCTTATCCGGATGAAGCATCTTTCCACGCTCCCGTGCGATAGAGTTTTCAATATTATCCAGGTGAAGGTGAAGGTTGGCGTTGCGGTCAATCAGTACGAAAGGTAATCTGTCACCTTCAAGCAGTTGCGAGTGCCTGAAAGCTCATCAACCATTGCACCAGGAAAGTAGAAGCGTGAATCTTACGAGATCGAGAAACCCAATGGAAGCTGAAAAGAGTACAACTGCTTAAAATGTGGACTCGGAACCTTGGTTGGATCGTCAGGTGCATGAGATGAATGGTGAACAACGAAGCTTCCTTCAGCGTCTCCCGGAGACCAGTGACGTCAAAGCTCTGTGGATCTGGAGCTCCCTTTAGCCAGGAAAAGTTAACTCGGGAAGTTTGGACCTACGTTTGTCACGATTAGAGTTGAAGGTATTGCACTGTAAGACGGACCTGAGTCGCAGGGTGTGGCGGGAGATCGATGATTAGTGGGAGTCTTTACCAGATCTCGAAAGAGAGAATTCCACGACTGCGCTAGAGAATTCACCTTCTGGATCAGAGAATGTCCCGCTTCACGAATGTCTTGTCCGCTGCTGCGATCTGCTTCGAGCTTCAATTGCGCCTGGATATCGCTAGTTGTATGCGACGGATAGACATAAGGAGGGTCCGAGACAGCCTGTCCACAACGAAGACGCTCGAGGTCCGCTACGAAGTTTGGGTCATTGATGAGAGATAGTTCGTTGCTATCTTCCTTCAGCATTTTATCGGCATTGCGCGTTTCGGCTGACGTCGGTCTAGGCAGGTCGTCCTCTGGCATCGCGATCCCGTGGAGGATAGTGGCTATGTTGGTCTGCAACTGCTGCCTGTTATGCTTGGAAACTGAGCGGACAAGTGTAGTCAGTTGGGTCTCGGTCATGTTAATGAGGTTTCGGGATAAATAGAGGGCGAGAAGAATCTTCTCCTGTCATCGATAATGTTCTTGCAAATGAAATTGACCCGTTGAAGTTCATCAGCAAAGTTCTCAACAATACGAGGGTGGATCAATGTTAGGTGGACATAGGATTCTATGAAATGTAGTCAACACAAATATGGAACCATTGATACGATGACTCACCACGCAGCCTCGTCCCTTCCTTAGGGGTAAGAGCTGGGACAGAGGCAAAACACCGGCTACGATCGAGCGTGCTGTAAGTCTGTTCATGAACGGAGTAGCATAGAGAGAGAAATAACCACGAACGGATTGCCAGAAAATACGGCGTTGACAACCGCGAACGGGATGGTTGACTCCATTTGTGCTCCGGCTTGATCGTGTGCCTTCTTTTGTAGAGCGTCCACGGCCTTTTTCACGAGAGCCAAAACGACGATTCAGCCGGCTTAGGAGGCTTGGTGTGACGCCGAGGACGGTAATAAGGAGGGGACGACTCCTACGAGGGTCTTTGAGATGGCATTGGGTCTAGCCGGAGCGTGGAGGGTTTCAACTCATTCTTCTTCCTACCCCGAGGAGGGTGAGGAGGAGGAACATTGCGATCGCCACACGCTGTCCATCGCCACACCGTTTGGCGTGTCGGATGCGCGCACCGAGGCGGCGGCGGGTGGGACAAGTACGTGGCGTGGGTGCGCAGCCCGAGCGTCATGGCGCTCTTGGGGCGGTCCCGACATCCACAGGGAGCGCAACTCGAGTGTCGAGACCTCTTTGCCTTGGATGGGGCGTGATAAGAGTTCGTCATTGTTTGATAAGTCGCGACTGGCGAGACTCGGAACTAAGGCCCATCACTGGCAGACCACCCATGAACGTTTGTTACGTTTCTGGTTCGGCGGGTGCGCTGTCCTGGACCTGTATATTGTTTCAATCTCTAGAAAGTATGATACCCTCTTCTAACATGATTATCGTCCTGGCACCAGAGGGCCTGCAGCGGCAAAGTGGTCGTTAGGATGCTGCTTTCAAGTTTGTTGCCGTGCACGTGTGTCAGGATGCGACTTGGAATGAAAATTGCGTTGTATTGAGAGTAGAAAAAAGGGGTCGTGTAAGCAGATCAGCATCACTAGATGGAGAGCCGTTTTTGTAAGGGTAATGCTTAACTAGCTCCTGCAGCTGCGTTGGCAGACGCCGCCCGACTCGGACTGATTCATCTCTGTAATGGTATCAGACAATTTAAGATTGTGTTTGCTTCGGGCTCACTGGCACCTTAAATTAGTGAGGAACAGATATTCCATAACGCGACCACTGTGTTCCGGTCCAGCGTAAAAACTGATTCCAATAATCAGATTGTTCCGCTCTAGGAGCCAAGAGAAGCCTATACTGTGAGCTCGCAATACTGAAAGTCTTCTCCCTCAGGCTGCTCCGTTCCACACCCCAGTTGTACATCCTCAGGGGCAGCACCCACCTCCATCGCCGTCACTGGCAGTTGCTCACGATGAAAATTGAGATCCTCTATTGTCGCCTTCACACTGGCTTCTGCAGTGTTGAGATTTGATCGCAACAGCGAGAGTCATGTCACTGGCGGAAGCTTGTATGATAGCATTACATTAGCCTCCAGGAATACAGTCAACAGAAATTATGAGACAATGAGAGAGCATCCCCCTAGCCAGATGCGAACGGTATCAGTGTCTTCGACTCGGTCGTGCTTCGGCATAAAGCGTATAATTCGACTCAAACACCGTCATCAACGGTTTCTTTGCGCCTTCTTCCTCGTCCTCCAGCTCATCCGCGTCCTCGCTGCGTCAAGTTGGCGTCCATTTCCTGTGCTTTTATCGGTCCAAGAGAGTCGTGCAGGCATCCAACGAGACGACGGACGTGATCGAGTCTTGAAAGGCCTTGAGGGGCCCCCGAGTCGACGTCGCCTTCAGGTCCACCTTCAACATTGTCAATGGTCTAGACTCAAAGTGAACAGATGAAACCGATGTGTCTACGAAACCGATGTCTACTCACGATCAATGACGCTCTCTGAGCCAAAGATTGATGTCACGGTCGAAGTCATGCCACACTGGCAGTTGTTTCCGAAATGATGGCAGATGGGCCACAACCGAGAATGCCGACCAAACAAACTGACGACTTATCATGTTCGTTTCCACCGTGACGGTTATCGTACTAACTTTACCGGTTTCTTGCTCGTTTGCAACCTGCGATCGGCATGGCACCCTGGTTTAGATGATATCTTGGAAGCAGGGCAGCCTGCAGGATCATACGACGCCACCGCACATTGAGACAACAAATAGCACCCCCTCGCAGGAGCACTGCACGCAGTAGTGGCTGTTTTGTGGGGTGTTGTTGACTCATCCACGTTGTAGTCTAGTCTGGGACCCAGACCGTCTATGAGCCTGCCGCGTTGAGAGGCAGACCGTCGATAGACGGTCTGGTAAATTTCGTTCGCGTTTAGGGGGCTGCGCGGGCACGTGACATTCAGCCAATCAGATAA
>JBBPOE010000940.1:0-10915 GCA_038091295.1 Tylopilus felleus | reverse complement strand
TCGACCATGGGCTTAGTAAGGGGGTAATTTACATCCCTTGTCACAAAACGATAGACGCCGCCGGGGTTGCCGAACTCTTTTTCACCAAAGTCTTCATTAGATTCGGACTCCATGACAGACTTATCTCGGACCGAGGTCCTCAATTCGCATCTGCCTTCGCTCGAGAACTCTCCAGACTCCTTCAATACGACCTCGCCCTTTCCTCCGCCTACCACCCACAAACTGACGGTGAAACTGAACGTGTCAACCAGGAACTGGAAACGTACCTACGGATCTTTTGTCATGGAAACCCATCCAAATGGATGGTTCTCAATCGGGTCAAATGGAAAAGGCTCAAGTTTTTAAGACTCGGAATAGAGGGTTTCGGCCTCTGCCCAACCACCGTCAATACTCAGGCTACTACCCTCTGCGTGATGGTGGCCCCAACCCCCACACATGTTCCAGAAGCCCCTTCAGTTCCGACGTCAGCCAGCAGCAGATCTGAAACAGCGCTTTCTTCGACAATGGACATCTCCAACACCACCTTGCAGGCACAAGTTGCGAGGTTGCAACACCAAGTTTCCATGCTACAACGTTCAGGTGCAGAGGGTGAACATGTGTGTAGCTGGCGTCACCATGGAAGGTGCTTTAGGAGATTGGTCTCCATGTCGGACAACATTGCTGATATTCTCGACAAAGCAGACTGATGGGGCGTCTTGGGTGGGGGTGATCACACCCACGATGAGCAGTAAGTTGTTTTTATGCGACCAGAAGCCTTTTCAGACTGTTGACCACTGAGAAGACAGGATATTCTTTACAAGGCGTACAGCGAACTTAAGAGGTGGTTGCCGGATTTCTGGCGTTGGGCAGTAAACGAGAGCAACACTGGTAAGTTAGATGGGGTTATGAAGCAGGTAAGTACTTTATCGCAGGATTAGTAATGTGCATACTAATTGGATTGCCTCGTCATGTTCTCAAGCTAACTGATGGCGCTGACGCTGCTCGCACTGACGACGCTTGCCACCTCAAACTCACAGTGGTGACGTGGCTGACGGATGCTAACCCCCGACTTATAGCCCACGATAAGACAGGTCGCGGGCTATATAATGACGCCACAGCCAGGTTGATCTGTCCTGTGGAATTCGACTGGGACGATGTGGAGTAAGTGTGCCATCCCTCTCCAATTATAAAGCTGTGTGATCAATATTTTGCCAGGCACCATGAAAGGATAAGGAATTGGAATCAAGCGTTCCTTATATCGGTGAACTCATGGCTGCATTTTCTATATCAAGATGGCCGATACAATCCACAGCACCCTTCGGAGGGTCTGTTTAGAGGAAATCTCCTTGTGAAGGTAGGTCAACTTTTAATATCCGTTTGTTGTAGACCTCATCACACATCAAATTGAATTTTCAGGCATTCCGACTAATTTTCACTTCGCCAAGCTCCGTGGATGAAGAGACTGACCCGGCTATCATCCCTAATGACGGAGCAAAGCAGCGCCATGGAGAAAGACGCACCCGCACGCATGTTGCAGGTTTGCTCGGGATGAAGAAGGTAGCCCCACGGGCTATTGCATACATAGCAGTGCAGGTGAGAGCCCAGAGTTTCCAGTGACTATGTTCTCACTCGCAGCAGCTGCGGTTTGCCCTCTCAAGTTGCAGCTCATGGAGACCGGTGGATAATCTATTCGATCACACGAAATTTTACCATAATATTATCTGATGGTTCAAAGACATCAATGATGACAACGACAACGAGAAGAAATTTATCGACTATTTGTTGAAGTGGTGGGACAGGTAGGTCATCTCAAGACCACCAATCATCAACTTGAAGGCTGACAGTCCCAAAGACAGGTTTTTGGACAGGTTGCACTGATGAACTATTCGGAGGAAGTTGCCTCCAGTTCATCAGTGGTGGCATCGTTCAAGAGGCAGCGCACCCTAGGCGCCGGAACCCCGAGCTAGCGTTGTCAGTCACGCAATGGAGTAGAATAGATACCGGGCAATGTGAATTGGTAGTTCATTGTGTTAATTCATATGAGTGTTCCAGACAAGTGCACGGATTGTTCCAGATATTACAGGATGAGTGTTGCAGACGAGTGCACGAATTATTCCAGATATTACAAGTAGACGTGATTATGGCCTACTAGAAGCAATCACAAAAATTGGATTACATCTTTCCAGTAGCTCTGATTGTCGCCCGCTATCCAAGTATCTGCATACAAACTGTCTCCTGTCAAACCATCCCATTATTCCAGTCGTTACAACAATATTTGATATCGCTGCACATCAACCACCAGTGTGATTGTCCCCCGCTATCCAAGTATCTGCATATAAGTTGTGTCTTATCAAACCATCCCATTATTCCAGATGTTACCACGTTATTTAATAGCGCTGCACACCTAGTGATTATTCAATCATTCGATACCTTGAGCACTAGCCTAATTTTTGATATCTTGTTTGCCAAGTGACTTGTTTATATCAATCGGCAAAAGTATTGATATTTAGGGCATGTGGTGACTTCTATCAGAAATATATCTTCCCGGCAATCGAACCTACCATTATAAGCCCATGTACCTGGACCAGCAGTTGGCAATATCTGTTAAGCATACAAAATTTTTGCCTATGTACAATACTGGTTACTGTACATAAAGCTTATCTACTTGGCTGAATATTGTGAAAGCGACCTACCATTTTAAGCATTTATCTGACCTTAGACATACGAGAGATATTCCACAGTATAAAAGTGGTTTATAAGTAGTTTCTAACATGTTCGTTATACCCGAGATGTGTTTGGCATTCCTTGGAGGATGAAAGCAATTTGCGCATGTGGGAAACGGCTTCTGAGGACACGAAGCGACGTAGTTCACCTTTTGCGACGTTGCCAATGGGAGACTGCAAGAAGTGGCAATTACGTCTAAGAACTTCTTGCTCGCTTATACCCCGTTAATTGGCGGAACGTGGGAGAAGCAGAATGGTGGGGTTGGGGCGGTTCACCACCCGTGAGAGGATGGAAAGGACGTCAAAGCCAGAAGCTGAGTACACTGGGAGGCCAATTGTGGATGGCGCAGTAACGGAGAGAGAGGGAGCAGGGGTTGGTGCGAGGACATTGAAGGTCGCGTATGAAATGAGGTTGGATGAACCTGCAGATGGGGAGGATGAACCAGGAATATAGTTTGCGGTGACTTCATGCAAGGGTGATGATTCTAGAAGGTATTACCTCTGATCCACACTCCCATTCAAACAGGGAGGTAAGCTGAGTGGGAGGCGTTGCAACAAGTCAGGGCAAAAAAATGGTGAAACGGGGTGCTGGTGCTCTCAGGAGGTGTTGCTTTTGAGTAATTTGTCCCGAGATCAGGGAAGAATGGAAACCTGGAGAAAGATAAGAACGGGTGATTAGTCAAGTAAGTGTGGGATGCACAGTGCAAACCCGTTGTTGGCAAACCAGGACGATGCAAACGAACCTGGGGCACTATCCAGGAGGCCAGCTGGAACCACCTCCACACCACCACCCAGTGCAAGTATGGGTGTACCATTGAGCATGAATTGGGGGATCTGGAACTGAGCTGCGTGCGGGTGATGGTGGTCATCTTGTGTCGCTTCTGGCAAGTATGAGTGCGGACCATGGGTGCAATTAATGGCAGTCAGCATCGTCGTATGAATGAGGTCTGTAGTCGTAGCTGAGGTCGCTGTTGTTGTTGATCAGCGCGGAGATATCACTCAAAAGGCATGTTGTGGTCATCGCCATTGCTGGCATTGGGTCAGACGAAGGACTCGAGATGAACGAGATAAGCAACGGTGAAGCAGCAAGCCAAAGGTGAGCCTCGGCCCAATCGGTTCGCAAACTTGAGCTATGGAAGTTCAATGAGACCTCCCCTTGAAACTGTATTCACCTTCTATGAAAAACGATGCACTAGCCAAATCTGTCAGTAAACTTGACTCTTCGGTATTGTTTCCCTCAATCTGCACATGGCTGGCTGTGATCAGGACCAAAACCAGTGTCCGTGTTCTTGCTTGGCCAATACTGAGAGTTTGATGACACGATAGCCTGATATACGAGAGCACACTATGAGTTATGGGGGGAGGGGGTGGATATATGAGGTGGATGTAATGCCGATCAACGATACCGAGACGTGCATACTTGTCGAACCACGGTGTACAGTAAAAGAGAGTGAGGGTCAACTGTGCTCCTCACCTACATACACCCAAGGATGTGAGCTCTTTGAACAGAAATCGAAAAGGGAAGAGATGTACCTCTAACTTGACCAACTCAGCTTCGACATGTTCCCTTTGACCTCCTCAACTACCCTCGCCATCGCACACATGCTCACCCATCACCTCACTGGCTTCCCCGCCAGTGCACGTCCCTCGCACTCACAGACACCGCCAGGTCTGTGCCTGGCAACCTCAACTGCGCCATAAGTTTCAGTGGAATAGTTGATGCCCTAGTTGGCATGCTCGAAGACCCTGAAAATTAAAGAGGTTGAGAACTGAAGCATCATAAGTCTAACGGGTGGAAAGGTTCTCACACCTGCCGTCATGTGCGAGTCACCTTGAGCACTGTCTCCTTGGAACCATCCCTCACCAATGCCACCTGCCTTGTCAACGCTATCCCGCTGAATGAAATGGGATGGCTGGGGATAATGAGATGGGAAGGATTCTGCCCAGATAATGATGATAGAAGTATCCCGCTGATCCACTTGGAGCACCAGTCGGTCCAGACATTTTTGTTCCTGGAATGCGACAGTGTAGGCGACTTCATCAGCTTCTTCAGGCGCGCGAAGAGGGATGACGATAACAAGGTTGATACATATAGGTTTTCCCGCTCTTTGTATAGCTGATAATTGACATTGGGCATTCCTAGGAGGACGAAAACAGCATACTGCAAGGAGTGACGAACCAGCTGCTCGCTATGACCCATGAGGCTGCAGCATAGGGGGAAGGGACGTCGTAGCAGAGTCCATGATGGCGAACGTATATGACGGACATGAGGCTAAATATACTGGGAGAGCAAGCACGGTGAGGCCAGTTCCGGGGAGAGAGGGAGCAGGGTTGAAAGGCTGGTGTTACATAAATTGGTGAAGTGGTGTTGGGAATGAAGGGGGCCGGGATGAAGCATGCTTTCAATAACGTGGAGAGGAAAATGGAAGGGACCTAATTATTGGAGGAAGCAGTCGTTTGACTGGCAATATTGGTATCTGCCTCGGCCCCAGGAAGGAACAGATGGGAGGATAATAAGTACAAGCGTATTGCTCCCTCCGGACGTGAGATACACAGGGCAAAATGCTTGCAGTCGAATACTCATTTGATTCTCAGGCTGAAAACAGTGCTACAGTATCTGGCGGTACGCACACTCCGAGTTGAGACAGGGCGGTGTACAGCTGCCGGTTGATGCGCAGGTCAAGCACAGCACAGTCAAGGTTGTTGATGATCGATGACAACACTCTACATCAGGCTCAGGAGAGAAGGCATGCTCAAGCAAGACATTCAGACATTACAGAGGGGAAGAATGTATCATAACCTACAGCAATAATTTTTGGTACACTATGTGAAGTGAAACAGGGTCCAATGAGCATCAATCATTCCGAGTCTTCAATTTCCAACCGGAATAGACGATTTGCCGCCAGAAAGGATGAGTTGACAGTGAGAGAGAGAGACAGTCACCATCAATCGATCAAACGCGGCCTCACACTCTGGCACGGCACACTCGAGCACGACCACCGATCAGCAGGGCTCCGAGTCGCAGAGAACCACAAACCATGTGAGTGCCTCTCAACAACCGTTGATCATTTTTGGGGGGTCCGAATTGGCATGGTCGATGTACTGCAAACAAATTGCTCAAGTTTTGATGGAGAAGAGGGATAAACGAACCCATCGAGTGCTCAGGAGAGACGATCATGGTCGCGGGTCTCGACACTCCAGCGCAGCTCCCTCATGTACATCGAGTTTTGATGGAGTGAAAGAGAGAAAAACAAACGCTCAGGAGAGACGGTGGGCTCGATTGATCAAACAATCACGGTCTCGGCACAGCACGGCACAGCATGCTCATGCATGGTCACAGGACACAGTCACGTGGGTGGACAGCACCTTCAGACATGTTACAGAGGGGTGAAATGTATCATAATCTAATTTTTTTTGGTACACTATGTGAAGCAGGACAGGATCCAATGGGTTAGGAGCAGGGGGCGCTGGTCAGGTGGTACCGGCACGCTCAGGCACGGCACGCTCCCGCACACACCCGTTCCCACGACACAGTCAAGAACGGTTGACGTGCCACAAACAAATACCTCGACTTTTGATGGAGAAAACCCAATTGTACAGTGCTCAAGAGACGGTCACGGTCGCACGCACAATCGATGAAACCATCACGGTCACGTCGAGTGCTCCGCCGCGGCACGGCACTGCGACAGGGCACGGTCACGTGGGTGGACACCGCCGGCAACTGGAGCTTACAGTATTTTAATGCGATAATACTTTGCATGACGCTGGGCAAAGTAAACCTGGGAACTAATTGCCAGAACGAGGACATGCAACCGGCAAGGATGGACCACCGGCGTTATCGGACAGACTCTCCGTCGGCCGATCCACTACCCGGGTAAAGCACGAACGGGACGCGTCATCTAGAAAAACACTGCAGACGGTGTGTTGCCTCAACAAAGTTTGCATCGCCGTTTGAACAGTACGGCAGTCGCCTTATGCTTTTATTCTTTGCTAGTGAATCATCCTGACAGTCGTTTTCAGGATAAGGCAAGGTTTACCCACTGGCAGGAACGCAGTGCGTATCGCCAGCATTGCTGCAATGCCAATGTAGCTTTCCTTTCCATTTCCACCTTTCTTGCATGCTCTTTAGTCATTCCAGACGTCTATCACATCGAGAGCCTCATCTACTTCCCAAACCACCGCGACCACAGCACCGTGTACCCACCAGTGGTAACCATCCCTTGCCTGGAGAACCCAACACCATATATAACTTCCATGAGCCCCAGTTAATGCTATTCATGTCGTCCTCGATGCCAATGCCGCCGCTCCCTCACGGACAGAATACACCGGAGACCAAGACCAAGCTGGCTAGTTCACAGGCTAGTACGCGTTCTCTACGTAGCCCCAAGCAGCTGTCGTCCGTGATCCACAGCAGGGTAGGTACCAGATGCAATACGCTCAGGAAGCCTTAGCCGCGGAGGAGCCTTGATGGAAACTTTGAGAGGTCTAGAGCTAGAATGGGCAAACTTAGATGTCTCACGCAGCACTCGTTCACCCGGAGGTAGGTCGCTATCGCAATAGAACAAATCTTATGTTATTTTTCAAAGAATATGAATATGATGGTCCAGGGTGGAGTAATAGCATGCAAACCTGTGTCGAGGACGGAATTCCGCAACTTGGCATCAACGCCCCTGATTCGTTGCTCTCCCAACACGGGCTCTGGAAATGGTATTGTCAGGATTCATCACTGGCACGACAACCTTGACCTCAACACTACCGTATAACACACGCGTTAGCAAGCGGATCCCGGTTCTCTCCTCTGAGGCTACATCCCCATCCATAACTCAGCCTGGGAAACGCGCTGTTCCAATAGTATTCCGAGAATCGTCCAACAAAACGACGAAGGGAGCAGTGCGCGGATGTGGTCAGTGCGACAGTATGGCTTATCGTCGCATAATACTTGGACCATAGTGAGACGACTCCATGGACCATGTGCACAGCGCAAGAACCGAACTCTCCATGCCATAGAAGTCTGCAAGGGTGAAGAAATCCATTCACATGGAATTCATCCGTTTAATCTGAGATACTGGGATGGCCAAGCGCGCCGTGAGTTGTGCCTTGTAGACTCTTTGACGCGACACTCATATTTTTAAAGTCGCGCACGATCATGCTGTTTGGGATCCTCAGCCGACTCGAACAGAGAAATTGAAATACCCCTCGACCGCCGGGGTATGAACCAGCGCGAGGACCTCAATCCGTTGATCGTATTTTGTATTCCAGTGCAAGCCAAGGTGTAAGAATGCTGAGAGGGGAACGCGATCGCGTTTATACCCTAAGTTGTATGCGTTAACGAGTAATACCATAACTTTGACCTTGAGCTCATCCGCTGAATAAACGTCGTGGTGGCATCACTTCCACCGCTGTGACTCGACATACAGTTCGTCGCATCCAGTCCTAGGATCCAGACCATCACAGAGGTCCCAGTAGCCTCATTATCAACCGAACGCTAGGCTCCGTTACAACTAGAACATTGCACGAACTACACATTCTTCTCGCCGACAGAACTACAGATATTATTTGTATGACCATTTGCATTTCTATGCACCCAGTTCTGCGTTTCCGAGCAATTTCTCATGCGCTGCGCTTTGCAACCATAGACTCAAATTTTATGGAACCTACATCAGCATGTCGAGTGAAACCTGTTCAATAAATACACAAAAACGGCAGCCGCGAATTGAAGACGTTAAAGGATATGATTTAGATCAGTCATCTATGTAAATATTATTCAAGTTGTCAGGCCAGAGAACCATCAAGGAATTATTGGCTATCCTCACCTAGACGCATGACCTGTGGTCCTACATTCGATGCAGACGTCTATGCTCCTCGATTGAAAGCACAGGATGGTATGGCAGAGGTAGCCTTGACGTACTCGGGTCGTCGTGAGATGTCCGGTTGTGATCAGACCACACTGATCTAGGCCCTTCAAAGTCTTTCTGTGTCAGAACCTCTCCCTGAAGAATTTTGCCCATGTGCATCTGTGAAAAGGGTCGTCCTCGAGTCCGAATGGCAAGTAATGCCATGACGGAAGGCAGCGGGGAGTCTGCGAACGTGATTTCCATCTCCTCGAAACTACCAGGGATATTAAACAGATTTCGCCGGATGACTCCATCACCTGTTGACTCCTTCGTAGGTACGTCGAGGAAGCGACATAAGCGGAGGTACGATCTGTAGTCTCTAAGGTAGAGTTGTCCAGAGAACACGTTCAGCTGGTCGACCAGATCCCAGAGTGGAGTCCAGTCGGAGGGGAGGGCAGGGATAGAATACAGTTTGAGATCATCCGATGGCTTCATTCGCTCGGACATCCGGGGTGCGTACACATGAAGGTGGACGTGTTTGCTCGCTCTGATGTCAGGCAACAGGCGGTCGGCTTCGAATGGGCTCAGCAGAACGAGCACTTGCTTGTGGTCCTGTGTTGGAGAGAGAATCCACTGGACAGGTCGGAGATACTGATCCATGGTCCCTCGAGTGGATTCAGGCTTGATAGTCCTGCAGAAATCTGCCGTCGCCAAGATGGATGGACTCCAGACGTCTGCTTCGCAAGTAGCCACAAAATCATTTTCAACTGTTCTGAAGGCGGGAAGAAAGGCCCTGCCACTATGCAATGGAGGGATAATGCCAGTCTTGACGAAGGACACGACATCCGGATGAAGGATGTGTTGTGCCGGCTCTGCCTCTGGAGGAAGCTCCACCTCTCGTTCTCGGTCTCGTTCGTGCTGGACCTCCCGTTCTTGTTCTTCCTCCATCTGCGCTCTTGGAAGTGACAGAACACCGAGGAATTTGCAACGTTGGCGTATCCCTGGATCCATTGCGGACAAATCACTCTGCGCCTTTTTTGTTTCGCGGGGAGCATAGAGATCCTCCAGAGATGTCCGTTCTGGTTGGAGCCATGCATCTGACAGCTGTTCTGGAGTGATGTCGTCGTTGCAGAAGCGAGACCAAGCATCGCATCTCTTTTTATGACTCATGCCTTGTTGTGCCCAGTAGGGAGCTCGCTGCTGAATATCCTCCCAGGTCTCGTGTATTGCCCAGCATAAGATGTCGACAGTAGTCACGGAAGTGTTTGGATTTGTCTTGCCGGATAGCACACGGATATTCCGATCAACCTGTGGCGGAGCAAAAAACATGACCGAGTGACCATGACCTAGTTGGCGCATCCGCATGCAACCTTGAGATCATGCACCATGAGATATAGAGATTTCATCACAGTGTCAAAACTAACCTTGCACTAGAGCATCCTTGGTCACCTTGGGACCCAGGGTGACGGCTGCTCGTGACCCAATTGGCAATTTGATGTCAGTGCCTCTTGTGTGTGCGTGATCCAAGTAGACAACGCAACGGTCCAGCTGTTGAGCAAGCGCCGATGATAACATGGGCGAAGCAGTACCGTTTCGAGTCAGAACCATCAGTTCGTCGTTCTCGTTGAAATAGATGGCACCCGCTGCATCGTAAGTGATATCGAGCCAGACTTTAGCCGCTTCACGGTTGGAAAGATCAAGTATCTGAGAGCCAACATCCAGCAGCACACGAATTTTGGGACGTTGTGTGGCCACCAGTTGCAGGAAAGCGTGCGTGGTCCATGGTTTGTCGTTCTCCTGAGCGACCATGTAAGAGCCATTTTCTGGCTGAAGTAGATATGCGAGAACCCTGGCATTGGTTCCCTTCTGATGGTCGAGATCGCGCTGAGTGACAGACAAGGGTAGTAACCATCTTGCGTCATCAGTACCCGAAAATCCTGACACTCCATTCAGCACCCAAACCAAACGACGGGATTGACTATGAGTGTAAAACCACTCACCGGTTATAAGATTCTTCCGTTTTTCTGCCAAGTTCCAGCTGGACGCGGAGAGTTTCCAAGGAAATTGCTTCGCCTCCTTCGGAAACACTACGCGCGACAGGTAGAAATCTATTGTTGCTTGATTGCGAGAGAAAAGCGGGAATATAACCTTGTCCCATTGTTCCATCGACGCAAGGTTGATTTCGCTGAGTTTCCGCAGGGAGGAAGGCACTGCGTTATGCTCCTTCAGCCAAACGGCATATTCCACGGACGGGTCATCTTGGTCGAGGAGAATTTCGAAAGAAGCCCTCAGTTGTTCTCTGGTGAGACTGGTATAGTAGTAAGATAGGCATGTGAGAATAATGGTGAGATCTGGGTGACCGAACTGGGTGTTGGGTGC
>JBBPOE010000939.1:0-10941 GCA_038091295.1 Tylopilus felleus | reverse complement strand
AAGATCAGGGAGCTGGCCTGCCATCGGAACCACCTCCTCCGGTGAGTCGTCCATGTGAACGTCCATCAGATGACTATCCCTACGGCTGGTGTTCCGCACGTCGCCCACTTCGATATTGCATGAGCCCTCTTTTCGCTTTCCCTTGTCCCGTGCCATGCTTGTTCCGGAGTTCTGCGACGGCTCCTCATCGACATCCATCTCCTGGACATTCCACCGAGCGTTCCTCAGGTTTCGTCGGGACCGCTTTCGTTGCGAGGGGGGAGAAACCTTGCACGTTTCCATGCTCCGCTTCAGCGGTTTGGAGAGTTGTGGATACTTGACGTCCATCGCGAGCAACTCCGCAAGCGTTCGTATGTCTCTGGGTGCATCCGCGGACACCTCCAGGAATTCCCCCTCCGTTGCCACATATCGTAAACCCTTTGTAGAGCATGGCGTAGCGTATGCGGTAAGTTCCAATAAAGATACAGACATAGGCTGCTTCGGATCCCATTGGGCCCAACATTGTCCTATGAAAACATGGATTTGGTGGTTTCGATTTTCCCTATTCTGGGAAATGGTGACATGTATGTCACCCTCCTGCAGGTCCGAAAGGGATGACGTGGAGGGTGGCCGATGGCTGATGTATATATTATAAACACGGCTGTTGTCGATATTCCAGCCATCATTTGCCTTCGCGTCGTCGCCGTCGTGGGTGATTACATCGGCAAATGTGGCTCTGCCAAGAGCGTGGTGGACCGACATCGCGTTACGACGGCGTGATAACAGAATCGGGGAAGCCCTACTGAAATACTGTGGTGATCAGAGTTAGGGTGGAGCGATGAATGGGACCGCATGTTTCCATAAGGCCCTTATAAGCCACCTTCATGGCGTTGTGTGTCATTATGCGGCGTTGCATCAGTTGAAACACGTGCGGCACGCCACAGGGACGCGTGACGCAATAGATACCACTACATAAACACTTCTAGTATTGGCAATTGTCGACGTGGTCGCGATCGTTGGCTATGTTTGCCATGATCACAAATGTTCGCATGTGTTCGCTATGTTCGCAGATGTTCGCAGGTGTTCGTAATGCTCGTGCGCATCAAATCCGTAATGAGTTAGGCATGCCGTCAAATGGTATAACGTAACAAGAAGACGGCGTCCATAGAAGTCCGAATGGCAACCCTGAACTGGGTCACTTGTGCTACGCCACACAACGCTCACCGTGTGACACTGCCACGTTCGTCATGTTCGCAAATGTTCGCAACCCTAATGAGGATGTGAGAATTACATTAATGAATTAGACATGCCAGCTGTCAAATGATATGACATCACCGTGCAATGTAAAACAGAAGTAGTTCTATTTTCGGATTCATTCTTATACACGATAACCCATCGAATTTGCAAAACTGCATCTCTCACTTCAACCACTTGCAACACGCTATGACAGACCTCTATTTCCCTGTAAAGGCTCCAACTGCTACAGAACTCCTGGCCATTAGGTGTATTCGCTACCTGGAAATGGGGAAAGTCGTCGATGGTCTCTTTCGTGTCGCAATATACGGCTCAGAGGTCAACGCCGTCTGCGACAAAGATGTACAGGTTCCCGAGTTCTATCAAGACCACCTACGTCGCTTCCTTTGGAGACATCACGTATACATGGAGCTCGTGGGCAGGAAGGTTGAGCTTCCGCCCAACCTCCGTCCTCTTTTACTCCGTTATATTCTTTACATGGATGGCATGGTAGAGGGGCTGTTAACCACCCTCCGGAACCCCAATCACATAGGCGATCGCAACTTTCGCTCTCGCCTGTTCAATCTATATCTCATCGTTGACTATCATGTCGGTAGACATGAGTATGATGTTGTGGGTGCTTGGCGAGAGAGCCACCCAGACATCGTTCTTGAATGTGTGGGCATGGACGAGATTGGTATGTCATCCCATTGATTCATGCCATGTAGAATCATGGTGCACTGAACTGCGATCATTGTAGATTGGAACGATTATCATACGCGGTTGGACGCTGAATCCCCACGCTGGTCTGGACGCGAGTACAATTACAAATATCGACAGGTGAAGAACGATGACTGGCAAGAGTTGGCGAACATGGCAGCAGAACATCTGGGCTTTGAGGTTGAAGAAGGTGAGTTTTCTTTACTTTCTGTCACAACTCTGCTGTCATCATCGTATTTATCCCCAATCACATTGCAGTGGAAAACCACCGCAGGAAGGGCAGAAATAAGGGGAAGGGCAAGAGCAAGAGCACCGGAAAGGACACAGGGAAGGACACGGGGAAGGCAACGGGCCAGAACACTGGAAAGGACAAGGGAAAGGGGACGGGGACGGCAGTCATCGAGGAACTGAACACTGCCCCGACGAAGGGTAAAGATAAATGTCTGCTTATATTTCATGTCGTATCTAATCTAGCCTTCATGATCCAGCCACTGCCAGTCGTTTTGGCACACACTCCAAAGGTCTGCCCACCATATCTTCTATTGGATAGCGCGAACACTCACTAATGAATGTTAGGACCCACAGCGCCAACTGCTGGCTCATCTTCCCATGTCGCTTCCACGCTCCCTGTCATGACTAGTTCTGCAACACTGCTGAATGTACTATCTGCTCCATCTGCCACAGTCGGCCCTGGAGTTACTGGTCGTTCCAAACGTTCATCTCGTGCTACCTCCTCTCGTGCTTCCCCCGTCACCGGCGCCGTGACTATGGACCTTGTCATGCCAGATGCGAGTGTGATGGACAGTGTGATGGGCCAGAATAGTTAGTGTTTATGCGTCATGTATATAACCGGTGTCTTCACACAAAATAAAAAGTAGACCATGCACTACAGACCAACATGTGTGATGAAGAGTTTCAGAATTCGACCATAACAAAGGGTGGGTGTCCATGACAAGCTGTGGTCTTTTTTATATACTGACAGGCATTCTGCTTCAGAAATCGTTGCATTGTCAGGTCGGAGTTACAAGGAATCCCGAGAAGCCAGAATGTCACTGCAGCATCAAGATCCAGTTACAGTCTCTTGGGAGATAACCAGCCAAACTGACGATCTCGTTGACTCATCCACCTCCATGGAAAGCGAGTGGAGGCATGAAGTCAGAAAGGAGGTGGAACGAAATGAAAGCAACAATGTCAGTTCATTCAGTGAAGGGGGTGAGAGATGTTCTTATTGTTCTCTCAATGTATGTGTTACTCATGCTCATGGCATGTGTGCAGGTGAATCGGTGATCGCATCCGATACTTTATCGTTTCCTCCATCGCCATCATCACCCAACCAATCCATTGTTTGCGCTCAGTCTCCCAAGTCGATAATGACACGGACCTCGATAGACTCCATCTCTGCTCCTGAATCCATGATGGTCATGTCTAGTGAACGCTCCGAGAATTCATCTTCCATTTTTTCACCATGTTCCGATGCATCCCCGCCACCCGTAACAGAAAGCTCTGAGGCTAGCTCCTCTGAAATGTTGGAACATATGCGTCATGATGCTATCTCCAGTAAGCAGATCATTGACATCAACAAGTAAACGAGATGCTGATTCAGACCTATGTTTCAGGGTAGGGCATCTTTCTTTTTCTCGGAGGTGGTGTAATCTGAGCTGTCTACAGTCATGACCACGAGTCCTCATACATGCAAACCTCTCATCAAAAGCTTGGCATGACGTTGCGGAGTAGAACGAAATATTCTCAGTCCTCCACCAGTGGGTACAAAACGACCCCTCATAGCCAAATCCACTCATTGATTGCATTTAAATTTAAGAAAGCTCAGATAATGATGAAGGTAGTAGCAGTGGTAATGTGTCTATCATGCGCAGATCCCAGCCAAGGACTCGGCGGTACACCTCCATACAACAACGACCACAGAGAAAGGCACAAACACATTGTGAATTCGACATCAAGGCTGTGAAGAACACTGACCCATCGTCTCCCTATCACTTCAAGTCTGTTTCACTCATCATTAAATCACAGAAGACAAAAGTAGTAAAGGGAAAGAGGCGTGCTGATGGTGTCGGACAAGCTAGACACAAGGAAATAACTCAGCCGAAGCCGAAGCCGAAGCCACGGGCAATCGTCCAGGAACATCCTAGCACACTTTCAGTCCAGGATCCAAGCCATGAGGCATGGGAATCACATGAGGATGTTCGGAAACGTGCAGAAACATTGTTAAAGTGGCTCGATGGTCTTACTGCGCTCTGTGAGACGAATGACACAGTGTTGCATCCTGAAGTATGTTCCAAACCTGTCAGAAACACAAGTATCCTTATGGCTTTCACACATTTAGGTGGTGAAAGGAATGTCCATCATATACAAGCTCAAGGACAACACAGAGGAGCTTGACGAAATCAAGAAGCTGCTTAGAAATGTAAGAATGCAATATCTGACTATTCCCGCTGGCACCTCTCAAAACATTGCTACATTCTTGTGTTTGTCACAGACCAATATACACGACATCTTACAACGATTGGGGCGATATTTCGCATCTCTTTGTGAACACCAGGTGGAGATAGACAGAGTCACACAGGATGGGATTGTGCTGCTATTTAATCAGTTCATGGCATAAATTCATAGCGAAAGTGAAAAGAACAGGGATGTACGAAATTGGAGGTAGACATATCGTAAAGACTTTTCGGTGTCTGACCATGCATGTAACCATATCTGACCATAATCGTCACTTTGGTATGTTTACCAGATTTACAAAAAGCTATCTCGACCATGTGAGAGACAGATCGGGCATTCATAATACTTTGGCAGTCCATCCTCCAACATACCACTCACTTCCCACTCCTCCAGCTGGTCTATATTGACGTTCATGCGGTCCCAGTCCCTTGTGGATAGATCTCTGTTTTCCTGTTGCATCTCCTTGAATATCTCCCATGCAATCCCAGTTTGCCAACCATCGCCGACTATGCCCTTATTTCGTCCACGTTGTATGGGTTTCTGTAGAATATTTGAGAAGATGTCCATGTAAGGCGCTGTTCCATCCATTTGTGTAAGCCCTATCACAGCACGAGGTAGTGTATTGCGCCCTGCAGGAAGGCATGGATTCTTGAGGCAGTTCACATCATGCCAAGTTTGACAGAGTCGACAGAATCTCTGAATGGTGCGGTCTGGATTGTATGGTTTCTCACATGCTGTACAGCAGGTTATGGGTTTACACTTTTCACGTTTTGAACGAACCAACAAATGGATGAATAAATAGAAATAATTTTAAAAAGTGTGTTCTTACCACAATTTGATACTTTCCCTTTCCCTTTCCCTTTCCCTTCTGCTGTTGAGATATAATGGAAGCAGGTACCATGGTCCATCTCCAGAAAAAAGATCCAGGTGGAATAAGTCCGGAATGCAGTACAGCATCATCAAAGTAGTGTATATCTTCATCCGCTTTGGAAGGCATCAACCATGTCAGATGAACTTAAGATCACCTAGGTAACATCTGCATGCTCACACTCAATGCATGCTGCATCTATGATCACCTCTTCTGTGGAAAGAACAAGCTCATTGAATGCAACAGATGGATAGAAGCTAAGAAACCACAATCAAATAAAATCAAGTTCAACAACGGACCGATAATCACAGAAAGAACAAGGTCATACCTTTCTTGTTTCAAATCCTTTTTGCGATGAAACCATTGCACCATAATCCAGATGCTTTCTGGCTGGCTCTTGAAGAACATGTATCATTATCATCCAGAATCATGATGTCAGCATGCCTACCTCTTTGTCATTCATCCTCACTCTGATGTCTTGTATTCGAGCTTGCCATTGCTCCTTGCCTATGGCCCTGACGGATATTCTGACATCATTGTTTATATCAAGATATTGCCAGCGAATATGTATGTACCCACAAATCATTTCTAGAAAATTGATGCGAATCTAGCACACAATCAGCAAGCATGACAAGTCTTTTAAATATTACTACCACCTCCTGTATTCTCATTAATGACTGTGATGAACATTAGACAAGAGACTTAATCATCATAAAACAAATACTTACCAATGTATTTCTCACTTGTTTGCAATTTGGAATATTCCTTCGGAGTGGGAGTGTTGTATGCTTTGACCTTTGATTGCATAATGGAAAGGAATGAATGACAACGCAATGCGCCTGCATGCATTCATATTGTTTATATCATGTGTATTGGCTGATCTAGACCCATTCAGACTATGACGTCATTTGATGCATCAATACATACATATATATAGAACCGGATGTTGAACGATGTGACCACTGGCATCCCCATTATGGCAGGTCGAAACACACATCAAAGATGTTCCATAGACGAAATCCTTTGTCAACTTCCGGTCTTGCAATCTTCCTCTCAAACGACCAATGCTTCCCATGCTTCCCATGCTTCCTATTCCCAATCCAACACTACACTACCACCCTCCAGCTTGACCTCATTTGATGACTGGATGGACTATTTTGGTTCAGAGACTGGTTTCACCTTAGAACATCGAAAAACGCTTGCCTCTCCTTCGTGCTCCTTTGCTGATATTCTGGATCGCTTTACACCAACGAAGAGTATACATCTATGCAAGCAGCCATCCAAACTATCCTTTGAAGACATCTTGGATCAATGTTCCTCACCCCTGAAATCAGTGAAGGATGCAGGTGACTGAAGTGTTCTCTCTGTTCACATAAACATGTCTAACCCATGGTTCTTCAGGACAGAATACATGTGATTATATTACCTTTGTTGTTCTACGTCAGACATCTCACCACCAACACATGCCAGCCATGCCTCCTGCTTCTTTATTACAACCTCAGGGTGTGCTTGCGAAATGTGCACACCAAGAGGATGGTTTGCAGGACATGGGTGATATTTCGACACGATTAAGAGGAATACCATGCAAGAAAAGAAAAATAGTAGAGTCTTCATGGCAGGCTGGTATGATATCTGAAACAAACTCTGACATAGCCATAACCCAAGGTATGTGATTCTTTCATGAAAATACAATATAATATGTGTCTTACATTGTAAAGTCAAGAGACGGGGCAGAGGAAGACCTCCCAAGCGCAGGCATGCTCGAAAGTCCATTCAAAATGATGTCATTTCAAATGAGAAAGCGCTTCCTGAACAACAGAGTCACATGTCAAGGCAGGATATTGCTGGTGAGTGGTATAAAAACAATAGTAGATGCCAGTACTTGTGTCTCTAACATGAACCAAAAGCGATTTACATGTCCTCTGGTGCGCTGTGGTATAGTGCATACTTGGAACTCCACACCCTGGGTGACAGACAGTGGCTTGACAGCATTGTCTGTGACTTTTATCTTGCATCTCTCTGGCATGACCACGAAAGCAGACATGAAAATCTCTGTCGCTTTGCCATGATTTTTCGACATGGAGCCGACCTGCATCTCAGCTCCATGGAGATTGACCACTATAGATATGCTCATCAGGTGCCTGTACATGAGCCCTGTCCATTGACTCCAGTCTCATTCCTCGTTCATGATACAACAACAGCACACTACTTTCCTGTGGTGTTTGACTATGATGCATGCATTGCCTACGTTTTCGGAAGACGGGTCAATGGTGAAAATCAGGAATATGATGCAGACTGGTCAGCATGGAGGGGATCCGAGCGCTGGGAAGTCATAGCGGAGCTTCATCGCTGGGAACCAGGGAATGTGGACGAGGTCGTTGTGATCTCCATGGATTGGGAACAAAATGGCTATGACTGTGGGCCCATCGCTTGTTGGCTCATCAAAACGTGCATGGAGATTGGTCTTGAGGAGACATACAAGATATTCTCCGAATCATCACTCATGAAACCTCCTCCAGTGCCATGTGGACATGTTCTACGCCTCCACATGATTAAAGCCATTCGAAGAAGATCCTTGACTGCCTTTCAGCATTACATGTACTTTGCTGGCATGGTTGAACGACCTCCTCACTGGGATCCCATGGAGTTGAATGCTGAAACCATCATGTATATGCAATCTGGTGGAGATCAAGAGCGAGACTGTCAGTTGATGCAAACCCTTACTATTGCCAGCAAGTCTTGTTTGGCATGTCGTGCGTTCATTTCACAACATGTTTGTAAAGCCTTTGTGCCAGAAGACGTTTACTGAAACAAAACAAACAGGAGAATGCGGAAAAAGAAGAAGAAGAAAAAGACAGAGATCGGAATGACAAGGATCTCCAGCAGGAACATCAAGCAGTTGAACACCAAGTTGAAGACTTGAACTCTGCCATGCACTCCCTTGCTCTAATCAAAGGCCACAAAATTCTTCAAGGCAAGTATCACTGTCACTCAGACTGCTGAGGTCGATTGATTAAATATTATTTTCAAGAAGCTCCCCCTGCACTACAAGCATGCAATGTGGTGTCATCTATTCCAAAGAGAATAAGTGGAAGGCCCCCAGGACAGAGTGAAACCACCATGCCAGAAAGGAACACAAATCCACAAAGTATGTGTTTTACACATATACAAGTATTTTGTTCTACTTCAGATATAGTCCAGGGTGTTCCTACTATTGAGACATCCATTGCAAAGAGGCCGAGAGGAAGGCCACGCAAGCGGAAGCAAATGCCCAAGCAGAGAACTAACTCTGACAGGCATGATAAGGCTGCAGACGATGCACAGGGTACTAGTAAGCAACAACTTTCTTTGTTCCAATTATATCTATCGCTCAGGTTGTGTCTCTTCCGGAAGTTGAAGCCTCACCACTCCAAGTGAGAGGTAAGCATGCATGTTCTTTTTTTTTTTTCATGCTTGAATCAAACATTGTCCACTGCATAATAACCCATAGAGCTGGCACAAGATAGCACTGGAGAAAGATCATGCCAAGGAAATAATGATGAAACACTATTGGAAGAAGAACCTTGTCGAACATTCCCTTGGAAGCAAGAATCCCAGGTAGATCTTGATGCAGGTGCTCCCCCTCTTCCAGAAGGGATGAGAATGCGGAATATAGCAGGTGAGGTTTTGGGCTATGATGTGGAAACAACATCTGACACCTGAATACAGCCATGGTTCTTTCCTCTGCCATACTATGGCATTCTGCATATGCAGATCTGTCCTCCCTCGACAACAAGTCCTGGATTGAAAGCACTGTTGCAGACTTTTATCTTACGTCCATCTGGCATGGCATGCATGGAAATGCACCCTGTCGCTTTGTCATGATTTTTCGTGACAGCCACAACCTCCAGGTGCCTCTTGAGGTCTTTGACAGATACAGACACACCCACTACGTGCCTGCGAATGAACCATGTCCCATCGTGCCTGTTGCATTTCTGGTTCACGATCCACAGAGTGCTCATTTTTTTGCTGTCATATTTGACTACACAACCCACATGGCATATGTATTTGGACGAAGGCTTGGCGACCACAATCCTCAATATGATTTGGACTGGAAGGCCTGGAGAGGACCTGAATGCTGGAAGATCATTGCTGATCTTCACTTCTGGGATACAGGCGATCCAGAGGACGTCTTAGTGATCATTAGAGACTGGCCACAAAATGGATACAACTGTGGACCGATCTTATGTGCACTCATTCAAAAGTGTATCGAGGATGGAATAGAAGTGACATGGGAGTCTTTGTCCACAGTGCCCATCGGAAGTCGTCCCCCTATTCCCTGTGGTCATATTCTCCGATTGAACATGCTGGCCCATGTTCGGCAACATTGCATGACCAGTTTCAATGACTACATGCACTTCCTGGTACATTCACCCCCTCATTGGGATTACATGGAGTTGGACAATGAAACCACCGAGCAGATGCAGAATGGTGGTGATCTTGTGCGGGATAACAGACTGCTTCGTTCTTTGACACTTGCGAGCAGCACTTGCATGGATTGCCATGCATATGTTGCTCAGCACCCTGCCTCCAAGGACAGAAAAAGAAAAGGCAGAGGTGATGACAGAGATCAAGAGGATCAAGATGACTCAGACCAGGAACAAGAGCAGCAAGAGGGATCTCTCTGCAATCCAGACCGAGCCAAGGCGTTGCTGTCACTGATTAAAGGTTATGCAATACTTCGTGGCACCCATCTTCATCGATCTCTTCGCCCTTTCTCTGCTACAGGCCATCCTCCCAGGACTAGGACTTCCAGGAATGAAGAAGTGGGAGATGTGGAACAGGAACAGGAGATAAATCGAGGGCAGCTGTCCACAGCAGCCAGAGCATCACGAAAGGAGGTCCGAGATTGGCGGTTGGGCACCATAGGACGATTTTCAAGAAGGTCCAAACCGGTTCCCTTGGAGGCCTATAGGGGCCGAAGGTTCATACCCCATGATTACGAGTATGATGAATACGATGACGGTCCCACATTGGAAATGCTTCAGCAACCAGAAGTATATTCTATTCTGACCCATCCATACAAGCAGATGACCCAAGCTCCATCTTGGATCATGTGGCGAGATCATGGCTATCGCATCCTCATCGACTCCTTCCAAATGTTCTATCTTGCTCGACCAGTTCAAATCATGGATCACATCATGGTCATAGGAAATGTGGACCTTCCAGAATCCAACAACCCTGTTGCACAGGTGAGGTACCACCCTCCCATTCCTATTTCACTTATCTTACCTAATGATGATGTCCAGGATGATGACAATGACGACCCCTTTGAGATCATGAGTGCCAGAGAAATGTTGGATTATGCAGGTTCAGCTCCATGGATCAACCAGTCGTATTCCCATGGTTGCAACATGTTTGTGCAAGGTCATCTACCCATCTTTGGTGAAGGACAAAAGTATGTCCGTGTGGATCTCGAGCAAGACAGGGTGGACTTTTCTGTGGACGACATCCAGATTTCCATTGACATAGACAGCATCATCTGGGTCACCAGGAAGCTTGTCTGTAGCAACAGTGTTGGGGTCTACCTGACTCCCATTTATGATGGCAAGTCTGGCATACACAAGCATAACCATGTCTATGTGGAAATTCTGATCCCTCAGTCTGAAGAAGACCAGCGTGCTTTAGGACATTGCACTGAATGG
>JBBPOE010000938.1:0-10956 GCA_038091295.1 Tylopilus felleus | reverse complement strand
CGCAGACCTCGCTGATCGATGATATCAGGTCATCGAGCTTGACCCTTCGTCCCATACGGGGTACGAAGGGAAGCATGCTGCGTTACATGGTATGAAGCAGTACGGCGAAGCATTCAAGGCATTCAGGATGATGCTGTCAAGGCTCGAACAATCTTCCGATCCACAAGTTCGCGGTGAGAAAAATTCAATTGATATTGCGTGTAGCGGAAGGTGCTAATGACTTCGGATAGAGCTTCATTGTCAGTACATTGATCCAACCTCCGAAGTCCAAGAAGTGGTGGAGAAGACTATCCGCCGTATGCCACGTGTGCTCATTGACATTGAAACTGGTCGCCTCTACGATAAAACACAGCAAGCAGCAGCATTCGAGGAACTCCCGGTGTACAATGAGCTGCGGTCCTCGATGATTCAGACTACTCAGCTCGACCGAGCACGCATCCGGAGAGAAGTGAAGGAGTTCTACCGCTACGTGATGCTGTCTCACAAGTGGCAGTCTCATGAACCAACATTTCAAACGGTCGAAAATACGTCGGTCTACGATCTGCCAGTTTCTCCCACTTTCAGCAAACTTCATAATTTCTGCAAGCTCGTAGAGGCTCTTCAGTTCAAGTGGGCGTGGAGCGACACCTGTTGCGTCAATCAACTGGACAAGGGGGTCCTGCAAGAATCGCTGGTTGCCATGTTCAGCTGGTATCGAGGGTCGTCTCTCACCGTCGTCCACCTTCTCGGCGTGTTTTCGGAGTCGCAGGAGGAGGGTTGTCTCTGGAGGAGTATCTGGAACACTCGTGGGTGGACTTTCCAGGAGTATCTTGCTTCCAAGGCCGTCCAATTCTACACCGAGGACTGGAAGCCCTACCTCGGATTGAACATCTTCAATCACAAAGAGTCGCCGATCATCCTATCGGAGATGGAACGAGCGATGAACTTTGCGGCGAAGGAGTTGACCACACTTCAACCAGGGTTAGACAGGGCACGGGAGAAGCTCTATCTCGCATCCAGGCGTGAGACGACCCGTGAGGAGGATATGGCATATTCCTTATTCGGCATCTTCAATGTTGCGCTCCCGGTGATCTATGGTGAGGGTAATCAGGCGGTCGGTCGCCTCCTGGAGCATATCCTCCCACGCTCCGAGAATGTCACCTTGCTCGCTTGGACTGGTAGTTCGAGCAGCCACCACAGCTACCTCCCTTCCGACCTCACTGTCTACGATGAAATCATTCCACCACATGTTCCAGCGCCGCTCAAGACAGCCGAGATGGACGACTTGGTTAGATCGTTGCGTTCATCCTTGCCTGACCCCTCGCTAACCGTAGCGATGTACGAAGAAATCTACAATCTTCCTTCATTATCACTCATTGCTGGTCGACTCCGACTGCCGGGTATTGTTTTCCCTCTCCCGGACCTCGTCCTTGTGTCTGAATCCGTTGTGGATTCTGACCTCCTTTATTATCGCGGGACGTCGCGCATGCTTGGAGATGTAGAGATCGAGACTAGAGACAATTTATCTGGGATGAGAGGTGCACTTCTTATGCATCCATGGATTGGTCCCCTCCTCGACCAGGACTTCTCGTGCGGTGAAGCTTTGTTCGATCGCGCGACGTGTGCCCTCCGACTGACTGTTCGACTCACGCAGCCGTTTGGTGCACTGCTGCTCGCACCGCTGGGACGCACGCAGTATAGACGTGTTGCGACGGATAGCTTGATCAAGGTTCGGGTTCGCGAAGAGACGTCCCCGGGTGATTTGATGGATGGCATCCGTACGGTCGACATACGGTAAATCTAGTGTACTCTAATACACATGGCGCCTCGCGGTTACATTCGGTGGCACGTCGTGATCGGACGCTCAGCCAATTTCCTCCGGAATGTACCAAACCACGAGGGGATCTGGCAGAGGTCGAAGAACGAATTTGACGTTGATCTCCGTTTGTGCGTGATTTTCTCTATTGGCAAGTCGTAATCACGATATCGACAATAAGAAGCGTGGGCCAAGCGCGGGCACGCGCTCAGCCTTGAGTGACTACGTGTACGTGAATTGAGCCGAGAAGGAGATATGCCTATACCAGGTGATGATCATGATCGTGTACTGTGGTTCAATTACCATGTATCCCACTTTCGAGTTGTTTAATACCCGGGGAAGTCACACTACTAGTACTCCGCAACGTTGGCCAGAAGGCAAGGACGGGGCAGCATAATCTAAAAGGACGACACTGATTAGAATACGAGAGTGGACTGTGAGAGACAGACCTTGCTCTGGGCATGGTCACCGAACAGAATTCGCAGCCATAAAAGATGGCAAGGGCAAGAGAATTGCAAGTGCCAACCGACCAAGACCCAAAAGAATGCCTCCTGCACTATAACCGTTAACTAAACGGAAGTAAAACCGATCCAAATTAGTAACCAGGATGGCATACATTCAGTCGTGTTCCTCGCCGATGGGAAGCATGTGTCTAGTAGAGGGAGGATTCGACGTTGGCGAGCAGAAGATGACCAAGAGGTGGGCGCCAATGACTGCGGGGAGTCCTGTTCACATCATCGCTTCACGAGATGGGAGATGGATCGCACGCGGGACGATAAATTGTGGTTTGGTGACGGTTTGGGCTGCGGAGAGCCAGGAGAATGAAGCTGAGTTCAGAGGACACGAAGGAGCGGAGGGCAAAGTCGACGAGACGTGACGAGAATATGAACCAGGTTGTCCGTTGGTGAGCCTTTGATATTTGTGCTTAGGACGCAGAGACCAGACACAGGCTAAAACCCTTGAGTGTACGAGTCACGTGACCGCAAACCTTGCGTCGCATCAAAATTTTGAAGACCTTTTCCTATTTGATCGATTCCAATCGAGCTTTCGGGCTGCATCGAAGGTCCAGTGTCAGACCATACCACAATCCTTGTACATACGGCTTGTCATCTCAAATGGTTTCATTTCAGTACGTGAATCTATCTGCGCTTGCCATGATCCTGAACGTCTTATGATCACGCGCACGTCCATCTAGATGTCACGGTCAGTACCCTTACCCTCTATTCATGCTAATGCCTCACGCTCTGAACTCGATAGCCTGCGGCGACGTGGTAAAAAAACCCAAGCTGGACCAACATCACGAGCGGTGTCACACTGGCTTTGACTGTATCGACTGCTCCGTCACTTTTAACACCTCAACCGAGTACAAGTCACATACGTCATGTATCTCCGAGGCGGAAAAATATCAAAAGAGTCTGTATACAGGACCCAAAAATGTACGTGCTTTGCCATGATTCGTCACACGTACTTGAACTCGAGTCGGATATCTTACGTCGACTAGGGCCGAGAAAATGGTAATGTTAATGGAGGAGGTCGCGGTGGTCGCGGTGGCTTCCAGGGAAGAGGAAGAGGAGCTGGGAGGGGCGGTTTCCAAGGTCGTGGTGGATACCAGGGCGGAGGACGTCCGCGCGATCAAGGGACGGGCGCCAACGGCATGCCTCTCGGTTCTCCCCAGCGAATGTCTCCCGTGATCACGCCCGTAGACCACTCCCCATCCGAATCCAAAACGAAGGATGCGACTGCCGCGCCCCTACAGAGCGCCCCTGCATCATCGCCCGCGAAACATGAAGAGAACGGACACGCACCATCCTCCGAACGACCCAAAAAAGAGAAGAAGAACAAGGATAAAAAGTCAAAGTTGACATCAAAATCGACAGAGTCTACCGAAGAGGCCAAGGTAAATCGTGTATATACATGTGCATCCGTGGTTTTACTGAGTATGTCTTTGTTGACAGACGAACGAATCCGGTGCAGTGGATGACGCTCCTGCACCACCTCCGTCATCACCCGACAAGCCTACGGACGCTACCGAGAAAAAGAAGGATAAGAAGAAAAGAAAGGAAGTGGAGGGTGAGCAAACCCGTGTGGTAGAACAATCAAAAGTCGATGTCGACGAGCCGGGAAAGAACGGTGACTCAAAAGAGAAGAAGAAAAAGAAAAAGTCCAAGGGTGACTCTTCTGCAGACGACCCCAAGACGGACGGAAATACGCCAGTCGAGGGCAAATTCGAGAAGCGCTCGGACGAAGTACCTGTTGGTGATCAATCAACGGTGGGGGCTAATGAACAGGAGAAGGTTGTCAACTCGAAGGAAAAGAAGAAAAAGTCGAAGGTTCCTGATGCAGAAGCTCCCAAGATAGGCTCGGAGAAGCAGGGTGAGGACAAGGAATTGGAGAAGGACAGGAAAAGGGAGAAGAAGCGTAAATCCGACAAGGTATTGGACGAGCCTATCGCACCACCGGCAGAATCCGTGCGCACGTCGGTGCAAACCGAGAAGAAGGTGAAGAAGCGGAAAGGAGCAGGCGAAGACATGGAAGATGGAGATGTCGGTGAACTCAAAAAGACGAAAAAGAGTTCCAAGAAGGACTCGCATACCGCAGATACTACTTCCGCAGCCGTCGAGGTCAAAGAGTCCGCTGCGAAGGATCCATCGAGTAGAAAGAAGCGTAGGAGGGAAGACAAGGACGATGCTAAAGATACTAACGATGCGTCGATACCAGAGGACGGAAAGAAAGAGAAGAAGAAGCGGAAACACAAAAAGGAGGCCGAGGGTGCAAAAGCATAGGATACTCGAGACTGCGTTGTTATATACCCTAGGTTATCTAGGAAGTCTATGTTTATGACATACTATTATAAGATTTGCTAGGCAGATCAAAACATAACACTAGATGTTTTTTGTTGACCGTAGGTGTGCCGGATCAAGGAAGTTCTTCTCTGATGGGCCGGAGTGAGCACGGCTGTCTGGACCAAGTCGGTCCGAAAGGGACGAAGATGACTTTGCAGCTCATCTTGACTTCAATTTTCGTAAGAAAAAATCTGGGACTGTTAGTATTCGTACCTGTTGTAGATGTTATATGCCCTCCCAAGTTGTGGTCAAGTTTCTAGATGGGTTTCAGTCAGGACTGCTTACGAGAGGTCACCACGTGGTTTCCTGATTAGGAGAGATCGATTGGTGTAGGGTCTGATTGTTCGAGGGCTGTCTTCCTTGGACTCGATCCATTCTCTACCAGCCATCTCTACGTCCAAAATGCACGCAATCCAGGCAAGTTCTCTCCTCAATCTTGGCCGAAATGTACCAACCACATCCTTAGCAACAATACTGGGCCGTACGCGACTACCTCAGCCCTGTTCGTTGACAGTACTATCTGTGAATCTATGTCCTCAGCTGACCACATCTCACAGGTGCTCAGAGAAAGCAAGTTCAAGGAGCATGGCAGGATAACTCCAGGTGTGTCTCATTAACCCACTCGTACGCTATTCCTCCCGAACCTGACGTCACAACCAGAGGAGTTTGTCGCTGCGGGCGATTTCCTCTCGTACAAGTTTCCCGTCTGGGGATGGTAAGTCTTCTCCTTTATACTCCTTCTCCGCTCCACGTGCAATCCGGCTCGATGAACTAAGCTCGCGATCAGGGAGCACGGGGACGCGTCCAAAGCCCGTGATTACCTACCCGCCGACAAGCAATACCTCGTCACCCGCGGCGTACCCTGCCTCCGTCGAGCCACCTCGCTCGCCTATACCGACGCTGACGAAGATGCGGAGCGCCTGCTCAACTTTGGGGACGCGTCCGGCGGTACAGTGGACGAGTGGGTCGAGACACACGCAGGCCGGAAACCGACCGTCGACTCAGCAGCGAACCCGGGCGAGATCGATGACATCCCAGATCTGGACGGGGATGCGGAGCAGGAGCTGGCGCATGCGATAGGGAACGTGTCGATCAGTTCCACGACGGGTGCCACGATCAGCGAGACGCCTGATCTGGACGACATCCCGGATATGGAAGAGGAGGGTTTGGAAGAAGGCGAGGACGAGGCGACTGCGGCGCCCAAGGCGGTTGTGTCGGGAGGTGTCATCGACGCGAGGTGAGTATCGCGTTTACCTTTGTCTTCACACGACTTGCTCTCCCTACCACCATATCTCCGCGTCCTCACCTCAGTTTCAGCCAGATCGAGGTTGCGAAAGGCAATCTACTGCAAGTACGCACCTACGATGTGATGATCACGTATGACAAGTATTACCAGACCCCACGGATCTGGCTGATCGGCTATGATGAGGTAGATCACATCTCTCCCCATGTCGCGGAAGAACCCGCTGACTGACGTTGTCATCGCATCGTAGAATCGTACGCCTCTCACGCCATCCCAGATCTTCCAGGACGTCTCAGCCGATCACGCACTCAAGACAGTCACCATCGAGGCATTCCCGCACTCGACGACCCTCCAAGCAGCCTCCGTGCACCCATGCAAACACGCCAGCGTGATGAAGAAAGTGATCGAACGGATGAACGCAGGCGTTGTCGAAGAACAACTTGCAGCGCGCAAGAAGGACGGCAAGGAGGCCAAGGAAGGCAAGAAGAAGTGGGGGTTCGGACGCAAGTCCACCAAGGACGACAAGAGCGCCGCTGCAGGTGAGGACGATGAGATCGAGGGCATGCGCGTCGACTTTTATCTCGTCGTCTTTCTCAAGTTCATCGCCTCGATCGTGCCGACCATCGAGGTCGATTCGACGACGGCGTTTTGACCCTGGGACTGTGAATGGTTGCTTTCTACTGTAATGTTGCATACCATCTTCCCCTTCAGCGCTGCTCCTACGTCACCCGGATCGCGTGCACACGTCGCTCAGTTTGTGTTGTGTACCATAGAATGTAGAGTCGCATGTACCCTTATCTTCCTGCTTCAATTTACAAGGTTATTTTCGTTGTATAGGGGCTGTTGGCAGTAATGGCTTCCTCCTCGATTCTCGAAGACCATGTCAATCGGAGGGAAAAAATATGACCTGACCCTGGCTCGAACAGGAGACCTTCTGTGTGTTAGACAGATGCGATAACCAACTACGCCATCAGGCCATGAAGCATGTCGTGTAATGGAATTCTAACATTGCATTGCGCAGGGAGGCAGGAACTCGCCCACCAACATTCAAGCTTTATCGTACACGTTGGAGAAACGAACTTTAAGCCTCCCCAATCCGCTTGATCACTTTCCCCCTTACTACAATCCTTTGATTCCTCTCCCAGAACTCCCGTAAATGCTCCGCCGACTCCACGGGGTCATCCTACACCATGCCATCAGTCAGCAACACCCGTTTGTTCGCATCTATGCCATCTACGAACCTCGTGCACGAGATGGCCCACGTCGGTCCCACCGCTGCCGGTCATCACCTTGAGCTGAAACTTGCCTTGCATATGCCCAATTTCGAGCGTCGTATCGAGGTGTTCCCGGCCAGCCAGAATCAGTAGTCTCCCCGTCCGGGTCGATAAAAAGAGCGTCGACAGGGATTCAAACCATGCTTACACGTCGCATGTGCGTCAGACGAGCACGGAAAGCAGCAATGGGTGCAACGTACAACGCCAGTATGGTGCTGTAGATTTGAGCGGAGTGCGCCATCGGAAGGCATAACCTTTGTTCGCCCGCGTGAGAGGTGCGAGGGGGGACTCTTGGGGGATGAGGATGGAGGGCACGGATATTCGCGCCGAGGCAGGGTTATTAATCGCGTGGGTGGTTAGGCTGACTCAAAGTGTATGTTTAACGCGATCATGGACGATTGGAGAGATAGAAACTTACTGCCACTCAATGGCCTCTTCTTCGCTGTGGAAGCCCTCTGGACGGGTATCCAAGAGTGCATGCATGTGTGGTAACGCGTCGATCGCGGTGCCTTGCGGTGGTATTAATAGATGATGGATAGCACAAAAGATCTTCATACCTTCTACCACATCGAGCACAGCAACGCCAGACACGATGTATTTGAGCTCTTGGAGTTTCGGACAGGCGCGAACGACAACCGAACCACCCATACTATGTCCTACGAGCTGTCGAGAACAACAGTACATGAATACCTCTGTAAAGGAGTGGTGCAGGATGAGAACTGAGTCACCATAAGTACGGGGGAAGTCTCCACGTCCTTGAAAATGGTCTGCACGAATGTAACCAAATCATCCACCAGTACGTCCATCGATAGATTCTCATCCGACTGGCCCTCCATGGGGACGGTCTTTCCTATAAGATGCGCAAATCAGATTCAACTTGATTTAACTTGAAGCATAAAAGTAGAATAAAATGCTCACCATGCTTCCGGGCATCGAACGCCAAGACGCCCACATCCTTCCCGATCAACTCGTCTAGTTCCTTGGCAAGACACGCAAAGCTCAACGCTGAGTACCCAGCGCCATGATGCATGATCATAACGCCGCTGCCTCGAAAAGGAGTGTGATACGCACGGACGACGAGTCCGCGCGTCGGGAGTTCGACCTGAAGAGCTTGGGCAAAGTATTGCCCGTACGCGTCCGGACGAATCGGTGCGTACTCCGGATTGGGGGCTCTGGTCGCACGAGCCGAGGATACACTGGTGCAGGGAGAGGTTGATTGGCGCATCGTCAGATACGGTCACTGAGGCTTACGGGGGTGGTGGACCCATTCTGCCCGGAGACGGCAGTGAGCTGAGTGAGTCTGCGATTTCGTCTGCTTCGTCGTAATCTTCATCTCCGTTTGGTGGTGGTAGGTCCGGTAACTTGGCTATGCGCGCGCTGATGGCGGAACGATACAGCGAAGACATGATGGTCCGTGGCTAAGGAGCCACTCTCAAGTGTAGCTGATCTTGGTCACATGATCTGTAATCACTCAAGTTCTTAGACCCTAACCCTAGTGTGTGAACCGACTCCTTCGTCGGGTCTGCCGCTTTGCCGAGCGGAGTTCGAAAATAGGTCGACCAATCGACCCCTTTGCATGACGGTGCTCCCAGTTCTTAGTTCTTAGTTCACACCAACTACGAATCACGATCACCGTGTCGGATGACGGTGGACTACGTGGGCAACGTGCGACCGTCCACAGCTGACGCGGACGGAAGACCATGTAAACCTGTGCCCACTTGGCAATCACGATATGTGATGGTTGCGGCTGCCACCGCCCCCTCGAGTTACAATGAGTCACTCTCGCATTCGGAATGAACCCTTTTCCAGATATCTATAAAAACGGACATTTTAAGGTGCTTCTCCTGATATCTCATCCCGAGGTCTGTATCTTGGGCTGGAAACTTGCATATGTGAGAAGCTGACGTTTATGCCCTCCAGATTCCTTCCCGTCCTTCAAGTTGATAAGATGGTTCATGCGAATCTCACTCAGACAGTTGCTCTGTCTGAGCGCATCAACCTTACCCTCCTCAACATCATTCGGGACAACATCACTACTCAGTACGGTTCCCAAGCAGTTTCGCTCGCAGAATTTCGTGACGCTGTCGCAAAGCATGGCACTACCGACGTCGATGCCACCCTAGCCGATTTCCGCGCGCATGTCCCACTCTCGAATTATGATTCGTACAAGCCATTATTGGATAAATTCAATGTGCAACCATGCAAAGAAGAGGACGTCATAAATATGTTTGCCCCTGGATTACCCGACTTTCTCGTAGTTTCTAGCGGCACGTCTGGAACGAACCCAAAGATTATCCCCAAGTACAATCACAGCGAAAGATTGAAGATCCCTGCTCGCAGATATTTTGATGCAACTGACAAGGAGCCGCTCGCTGCACTGGTGTGCACAGCCTATAGGGATGTCAAGGTGATAGAGCGCGCACCTGGTGATGTCTCGCAAAGAATCCCTGTCTGCCTCGTCTCAGGAGGATTGCTGCGTAGGACTACTGGATGCTATATCGATGATGAGAGCCGGATGTCCTTTCGTTGCATGTTTTTTCCTTCCAATCTCTGACGACTCATACTCATGTCTTGCGCTCTAGCTCCAGGATTTGTTGCACCATGGGCAGCGACAACCATAGGATACTTTCCTTCCTTCCTCATCATTCACGGTCTCCTTTTCCTTGCAAACAGAAATGTGTACAAATTTCATGTACCGTTCGCGCCGCAGTTCATCGATCTCGTCCGTCACATCGACGATCATTGGGATATGCTCGTGTCTTGCATTAGAGATGGCACAATACCTGATCTGGAAGGTATCGATCATGTTCGACAGTGCTTGCAGGCAAGTCGTAGACTACGAACATACATGACGTTACTGAAGCGCTACGCAGGCTCATTTCCACCCCGATCCAGAGCGTGCGGCAGAACTGAGTGAGATCGGGCCTCCCTCAAGTTTGTCCTCTGAAGGTTGGTTCTCCCGAGTTTGGCCCAAAGCCACCCTCCTTTGGACGATATGCAGTGGCCCATTTACTACCGTACTTCCAAAGGTGTGTGTGTGACTACATGCTATTCCACGATTTGGATACATCAATATGTCTCCAGGTGAGGTTCATTCTTGGACCGAATATTCCCATACGCTGTCCTGGATACGCTTCATCGGAAGCCGTGATTGGTTTGCCGCGTGACCCGAACAAACCAGAAGAATTCGCACTTGCTTGTGATGACATCATTGAGTTCTTGGATGTATCTCTAGACGCAACCCATGAAAACCTCTGCCAAGCAGTGAGTATTTGGCCCTCTACCTCTACGTTAGAGCTACATATGAATATTTGCTAACGGTAACATTGGCGTAGTGGGAGGTGGAAGTGGGCAAACACTACGAACCGATTTTGACGACTAGAGATGGCTTGTGGCGATATCGGCTGGGTGACATATTCCATATCGTTGGATTCGACGGCGAGCGAAAATCCCCAGTATTCAAATACGCTGGAAGGAGAGCGTCAGTATTCATTCTCACGAGACATGCCCACCAATTGATCAGATTTGAACAGGTTGACGCTTCGCTTCCCGTTTACGCAGATCACGGATGATCAGCTCCTAGCAGCCATCCATACTTTCAGTTCAGAAGACGCAGTTCGAGTGCAGGAATTCACCACTGTCATTGATGACCGTGCGTTACTGCCGACTGTGGGTTTTTTTGTCGAACTCGCGGGACCTCTTGGTGCGTCGGAGTGCTCCCCCACAGCTTGATCGACGAGTGAACACTCACCAATCCGATCGTACTACAGGGCCCAACGCGCATTTAGCACCGCAGAAATT
>JBBPOE010000937.1:0-10975 GCA_038091295.1 Tylopilus felleus | reverse complement strand
CACATCCAACACACCTCGCTTCCCGTAATCTTGATTGAACCGCAGATAGAAACAGCAATTATGGATACGACACAATGGACGGAATCGAGGTCGCTAGACCGTCTGGTTGATTTTATTATCAAAGGTGGCGTCTTTCTCCTTTCATCCTCTACTCGCCACAAAACCATCCTTCAGTGCTTCCCATGTTGCACAAGAGGCTCTCGCAACGATCCAAGTCACCGGGTGCACCAACCTTGCTTTACATTGCTGGAGCAGCCCTTCGGGTGGCCGATGTGACCAGAGTTCTCAAGGATAGGAGACTGCGTTGTGAAAAGGGTGGAGATGTGGCTAAGCTTTTCGCAAAACATTTTAAGCTGCAAGAGCATGTTGCATATCTTAAACGGTCAAAGATTGGCTCGGCTGCCGGTACACCAGGCAGAGTTGGAAAACTTCTTTGTGAAACAGGTGAGCGTAAAGACCGTGAACAGCGCTCGAATTAACCATTCCCAGACGCACTATCCGTGTCCCAACTCACGCACATTATTCTTGACATCTCCTTCCGGGACGCCAAGAAGCGTAACCTACTTGACATACCTGAAGCTCGGGACGAAATCTTCAAAACGGTTCTTGGGGCGCCGAAGGTCCTCGAGGGAATTAAGCAGGGAAAAATACACGTGGTGCTGTTTTAGTGATTATCCACTGTTGGCTATTCTAAGGTGGCCAATTGATTCACGCGTGTGCAGAAAAAAGTACCGTAGTCAACCGGGATCTGAAAGCTAAAAGCCTTTCGGGTTGACCCTAAGTGTCAGCTTTGGAAGTGGTTAGGAGAAGCGTGTTTGCTAGTGTGAAGGAGGCATACCCTCGTCCATTTGGGCACCTTGTGAATGCCCTTCCTGTACCCACGAGCAGTTGAGCTGAAGACGGTATATTTGTCCTTTGGGACCATTTCGTGTTCCTTGGGCAAGAGCAAGACTCGGTCCTAAGTCAGATTGAGGGTGTCAGGGCCACCAGGCCAGGTCGACGTGCTGCTATGCTCACCAGGGCTTTGCACTGGACGCCGCTTGCACGGACGGCCTCAACGACCGCGTCCACTTTCTTGAGGCGGGCACGTGCGTTCGCCTTGCGCGTCACGGACAACTTCCATGGCGTTTTCCTGGTGCTGCTCAGTTTCTCTGACAATGAAAGAGACGCGAGACCGACCATAAGAGACCGCCCAACGCGACTGACGTCGGTTTGAATGCACCGAACATGACAAGGAACGGAAAGAGAGTGCCGAGACATGCCGATCCACATTTTCAACCTCCGACGGCAGCGTCCTGCCGCGTCGTCCTCACCGTCTTCGACGACGACGACCACAACGACGACAGCACAACACGATGGCAGTCGAGACACAGACAATGCCCGTATTAAACGGACACGCCTTCAATGGCGACGCTGACATGAACGAAAAGCCTTCTCTAAGATTCGCGAGTGGCCTCATTCTCCCTCCCCCAGAAATCAAATGTGAGCAACATTAGCCTTGAACAGTCCTTTGGTGCTGATGTATTTTCTAGCTGTCATTGACAGAACTGCCCTCTTCGTCGCGCGCTCGGCCAACCCCCCGCAGTTCGAGGACAAGATTCGCGAGAATCAGCGTCAGGATCCCAAGTTCTCGTTCCTCAACCCTGCGGACCCTTATCATGCTTACTACAGGCATCGCATAGACCGAATATCTGCCGGAGAGGAGGTAGAGGAAGTACCCCAGGACAAGGTCGCAGTGGAGGGTGAAAAGACGCCTGTGGTTCAGGAGGACCTTGGAGTAGAACCACCTCAGCCCCAATTCGTCATGGATTTGCCAAGTATCAGTCCCATCGATTTGTAAGTGACATGTCAGCGGTTTCCAATCAGCTTAACCTCATTTTACACGCAGAGACACCATGAAACTGACCGCCCTTTTCACCGCCCGCCGTGGCCGCACTTTCCTTGCCGCACTTTCCCAAAGAGAAGGACGTAATTATCAATTTGACTTTCTGCGGCCCAATCACTCGCTCTTCGGCTACTTCAATCGCCTGGTCGAACAATATATGAAAGTTTTGTACCCAAGCAAGGAGTCATTATCATACGTTCACGAGCGCGCGCAGGAAGGATCACAATGGAAAGCTCTTGAAAAATCAAAGAGATACGCTCGATGGGAACGATTGAAGAGGGAAAAGGACAAGAAGCGTCAGGACGACCAGGAAGCAGAGAAATGCACGTTTCGATCAGTCCCATCCTATCAGTTACAGACACTGACTTTTTTTATAGTGGCCTTTGCTGAAATCGATTGGCATGATTATGCCATTGTGCAAACCATCGAATTCACCGTCGCTGATGCCAACTCGGAACTACCTCCACCGATGAACGTGCAGGAGGTAGAAAATATGACCCTGGCCCAGAAACGTATGGCTGCAATGATTATGGAGACGACCGCGGACGACATCGAAGCTCACCGTGCAAGACAAGCAGCTGCGGAGGCAGAGGCCGCTGCCGCTGTTGGCGGCGCAGGTATTTCCGCCGCAGATGGCGAAGATACCGCAATGGAGCAAAGTGATGATGAGGACGACGAAGCACAACAGCGAAAGCAACGGGAAGAAGATGAAAGGACACGAGAGTTGGAGCGTGCAAGAGTCATCCAAGCCAGTGCCAATGCTGCAGGTCCAATGAAAATCAAGTCCGACTATGTGCCTAAGCGTGAGTGTTCTTGCTTCGTTTCCAGTGAGGGTGTTTGTTAATGATTCATGTTAGTCGGTGCCAAGAAAATATCTACGCTCACTACATGCGCCATCTGTGGTCAACAGATTCCTGTGGACGAGCTCGACGAGCATATGCGCATTGAACTGTTGGACCCTAAATGGAAGTCCCAAAGAGATGCTTTGGAAGCCCGCAAAGTTCAGGCCTCGGAGCTCTTACGGGGTGCCGATGTTGTCTCATCACTCAAGGACCTTGCTCGTACACGTGTCGATATCTTTGGTGCAGAGGCGGACGAAGAGCGTCGAAAGAAAGAGGAGGAAGAAGAACGAGAACGTCGGAAGGAGAGAGAAAAGGTTGTTTGGGACGGGCATACCGCAACCAAGGTCAGCACAATGGACAAGTATTCCCTCAATGTCAACTTCGACGAGCAAATCGCTGCCATCCACCGTGCCAAGGGTCTTGGACCACAGGATGCCAATGCAATCGGACCTGGTATTGGGCCTGCTGCTGCTCCACCGCCGCCGATGACAACGCTTCCACCTGCCCCTGCGTCGTTACCAGCACCACCCATCCAGGCTCCAGGCGCTGTTTCACATCCGGCGTATTCTGCTGCAACCGTGTCATCAGGACCCCAGCCAGCTTCGGTGTATTCAAACCAACCACCGCCGGTCATGTTACCACCACTTCACTATCAGGGTCCAGATGCCGTACAACCCTTTGGCTTCCAGCCGCCCCCTCCTGGTATGCACCCTGCTCGCATGACTGGCCCACAAATTGGCATGGTACGGACCGCGGATGAGGTGGAGAGCCTCGAGGAACAACCCCAGATCAAGAGGCAAAAAATTTCGAAGCTCCCCGGTGGTGCCTTGTATCCAGAGGCAGATTGGATCAGTATGCACCCTTATACGATATCCCTCAACATTCAACTTCCAAACGAACCTTCGAAACCCGAATGGAAACTCGACGGGAAGATGATCACTATCTCTGACCTACCCCTCACGTTACTCGTTTCAACGCTTCGTGAGCGATTTATTCAGGCCACGGGGAGCACGTTCCCCGCTTCGAAAATGCGAATATCTTACATGGGTAAGATGCTCACAAACTCTAGCACGATCGCGAGCTTCAACTTGGAGGATGAAGATATAGTAGTCCTCAGTGTCAGTGCCGGGAAAAAGAAGTGAATCTATTCTATTGACCCTTGTACCCTTGGAGTGTTGTGTAGTATATAATAATGACATGACCATGCGTTGCATCGACTATGTGAAGGTCCTGGAGTTGATAAAGTGAGTAAATATATACGTGAACGTGATTGATCTAACTAAATATGTAAGTGACGCTTGGTGTCACAAACCAAAAACCCCAAAGAGCATCGAAGAACGAGAGTCTACCCGAAAAGCCGAAAAGTCCTTCATAGCCACGTAAAGCCCAGTGAAACCGAAAATGAATAAAAACGAGGAGGAGGAGATGAAGACTCCACACAGACACAGCGTCCCTCGTGTCCGAAACGTTTCTTCACAAGTCATCTGCGACGTAAAACACGATAGGCGAACGCGGTCAAGTGTGGGGTGATTGACCAGCGCCTGAGCCACCCAGCGCACGCTTGGCGGGTGTGGCGAGATCCGGGGTGATGGAGCGTTGTCGCAACAGTGGCGACGGGGGAAAGAGGGAGCTGCCAAACGAACTGTCCGAAGCGGTCGGTGAGGGATTCGGATCATGTGATCCCTCTGATTTGGCGTCGGCGTCCAACCCCGGAGATCTGTCTGCAGGGACCATGTCCCGCAACCATTCGTCCTCCTGATAAGAGGGCCATTTGGGCACTGTGATTTTTCGCCGGAAGACGCTGTTTGGCGAAGAGAGGTAGTGCGAATTGACGAGCGTAGGGGGTATAGGAGTGGCATTGGGACGCCGACTGAGAAGAGACGACCGTTTTGTGGTTCGGTGAGAAACGGAGTCGTGGACAACGACGGAGAACGACATTGTGGTACAAGTGCGGTGGGCAGAGTGCTGGGGACATCCAAAGGAAGGGGTTCATCAGCTATAAATCCTGGATGGAATGTCGGTGCACTCCAATCTCGTTATGTCAGCTTGGTTGGTTCGGCAATTTGTAAACTCCCAATCTGGCTAGGGTTCGATCAAGGTATTCAATTGCACACTAAGCTCGGTCTAGACACCCCCGAGCTGTGTAAAATCCAGTGACGAGAAGAGTACAAGGTCCCTACGATCAGTCAAGATCCATAGAATAATAGATCATCACTTTACAAACCTAGGCGGGTGACTCACAGAACCCGCCTGAATAACAACGCCACGAGCAACACGAGCAACACACAGATCGCAGTGTCCAATAGCAACGGTGGCCGGTGAGAACGACGGCGGATGGCCGGCTGTGATCCGCGGCTATCTCGCTCTCCAGGGATTGACGGCTCAGATTTAGTTACAAGCGTTGAGATGGTGGCTGAATCGGGATCAGATATCGAGGTCTCCGGACGAGAAGAACGTTCTGGGGCGAGTGGTAACGGTGTGGGTGATGGTCGAGGAATAGGAGGGTCGACCGGATCTTGCGTATGAGAGAGTCCTCGGAGCCCTGCAGGCTCGCTCAGGGTCGTGGCGACGTGCTGTGGCGGGTCTGGAAGACATTCCAAGTTAGTTTGCTGGCACTTGGGACAAACCCACTCCCGTGATCTGAAATGATCGCAAATTGTCAGAGAGAAATGGAGCGCGATTGATTTAAACACTTGCACGAGTGCTAAACGTTTGCGCTCGGAGACAGGGTACTCGACCGAGCCCACACCATTGGCTGCCGATCCCTTGAGGGGGAAAAAGCCCTGGAGGCCAAGGATAGCTACAACCACGCATCAGTCGATTCTGAATTAAAAGCGACGAGTACGCACCTGTTCGCACACCCCAGGCAGGCTGCCACTCCTCCTCGTGATCTGTCGAATGGATAAGCCTAGACCGTGTGTGAAATAGTGGAAAAGACAAACAGTTTGTAAAGCTGATGCAAATCTGTCAAAACGACAATTCAAGATGGAAAACAAACGTGTCGGCTAATGGATATGAATACCTTTGTATTGAGTTCAAAACGGCCGTTTGGGGTAAGCATCATGAGGGAGGGAGGTCGGAAAGGGTATTCTGCGGGTAGCAATATGCGGAAATGATACAGGCCGCCCTCGAATTCCGTCCCCAAAGGTCCTCTGATGGTGCAATGCCACTCCTAGATGGGGATATTAAGAGGGCAAAGGGCGACGTATATAGGCAACATACGAAGATATCGTCCTGTTCCGAGACCTGAGCAGATGGACCGAAAGGAACGGGAAGAGGAAAAATACCTCTAGAGGTGCGGCATGGTAATCTGTGCAAGGGTCGTTTGCAAGTTCTCTTGCCTCTTGCATTATCCGTTTTACGGCTGGAGATTGTGGGTTAGTAACTGAGCGGTCCGATGTGATCTCGGAGTTGCAGACCGGCGTTGTTCTTGTTCAGGGATGGAATGGACGGCATTGGCTATAAAAAGGAGCGGGGTAGTAGAGCGTAGTGGTGGTCTGGTCGCTGTCTGGATCAGCGCGCTCGAGGCTAATAATTGACGAGCAATTCATACGTGGTCAATGACCCATGGAGGTCGGAAATTCCCGAGTTGACTTCGCGGACTTGCAATAATATAACGCTGATTTTCTGACTACTGTTTGAATTTTTGGCAAGGATGGTCCACATTGCCCAAGTCAAGGTCAGACCGACAAAACGTGCGTGTTCGTCCTGGCTAGTCACTGGTCCTGCTGACCTTTTTCTTCAGTACGTCGACCTTCGCCGTGCAAGGCTGAGCTCGTCACCATGCTCGGCTGCTGGGCTGCCACAGGCGACGTTCTCTCTGCGGATCCCGCCAAGTGCAAGGAGGTAGCGGACGCGCTGTTCAACTGTATGCGCACGACGGTCGGTCTCTCATCTGCTCGTGTGTCCTGTGCCGCGCTCACATATGCATCGTAGCCCGTCTATCCCAAGCCACAACGACCGTCCATCAACTATCATCTGAGTAAACTCCAACGGAAAGTCAAGTAGACTCTATCTTACTGCTTTAGATAATATTCAGACGTATTGATATCCTTTGAGAATGCCATGCGATGTAATGTAAAGTTGTTGCAGGGAACGACGCCGTAGTTCGATCGTCCAGTCGCTTTCGCTACCGTCCACGAACGTGAACTTGCCACGCACAAGCCACGCATGTCCTGTGCTGCGCCGGGCTTGTGCTTCGCAGGAACGTCGTGCTGTGCTTCTATGGGCGTCGAGTGGCGCACCTTGTTGCAAAGCTGCTGTGCATTCTCCATGCTTCCTGCCAGGATGCACATGAAAAGTGCCTGACCCCTTCTGCATGTGTATTCCACGTACATAACGGATCTGGCCATCGACTACAAAGCCCTCCTCGTTTCCCCGTCCTAGTGCTGCGTTCATCACTATTCATTCCTACTCATGTCAGATCACCCAAAGGTCGCCATCTTTTGGGACTACGGTCTGTCTTCACCTTCATTTCAATACCTGCACCTCACCAACCCCCCGCTTCTCAGAGAATTGCAGCCCCCCGTCCAATACCGGCGGTCTAGGTTACGATATCGTCGACAACATTAGTCGTATAGCCCGCCTATTCGGCTCCGTAACGACGTTCAGAGCTTATCTCGATATCTCTGCACAGTCGTCCAAGTCCGTGGTCCTCCGTTCCGAGTTCCAGTCATCTGGTGTATCTATGATTGACTGTCCCCATAACGGCAAAAAGGACGTCGTAGACAAGATGATCTTAGGTGAGTATACAACGTGTTGCGCTTTCCTCGTTGTTGAAGGCAAGGCTTTGCTCCCAAGTGGATATGCTTGCATTTGCCATCGACCATCCTATCCCCGCAACAATCATCCTTATTACGGGTGATCGTGATTATGCTTACGCCGTATCAACCCTGAAGCTTCGCAAATACCAAGTCATCTTGGTCGTCCCCTCTTCGCCTCATACTTCACCCAGCCTCGAGAGTCAAGCCTCGCTTGTCATTGATTGGGGCGCAGCCCTACTAAGGACCCGATCAGATTCACTGAACTCTTCACAAGCTGTCAGACAGCCTCATGTTGGCGTTGATGCCAAACTCGTAGCCAAGCTCTTGAGAGAGCTGCAAGACTCCCCCCTCGACGACCCAGATGCTACAGTACCTCCCTCCTCCAACGCCTCCCAAACCACCACGAGGCTACGACGCATAAGTACTCGCGATCTTCTTGAGTCGTCAAGGCACTGCAAGAACACGGGGAGCCTCGATTCCACGCAGGAATTTACCCATGACCCTGCATCACCGAGGAAGCCTCCTAGCACAGGAAACGACCCGACACCTGGAGGATTGCCCATCCCCAAAACGCCTTCGCGCTCTAGACGAGCGTCTATTAATACGGGATCCACGCGGGTACACGGCACGACCGTTGTGGCGCAATCTCCTCCGGCGGTGGAGTGGGACATTCCTGCCAAGAACCCCCCACCATCCAGCGCGAGCCGATTGAGCGCTTCCGATATCGCCGACGTTGTCGGCCCCGCGAAACGCAGCCCATCTGTCGTGCCGTCGCTCGACACGGCGCTCGAGTTACCTTTGAATCACAGTTGTCCGCCGTCGTCCATCATCGTCCGGTCCCCCCTCGGAGCTGATCAATCGATGTCAGTCTCGGGAAAACCGACTAGTCCCCCTCGCCGCAATCTCAACTATCAGGCATCGCCCTTTGTAATGCCCAGGGCACTCACCGGGGTGCGATCGATTCCCAGCTCCTGTACTCAGCAGTCTCTCACTATCGTTGGACCTACGTCGACGATCCTGACCCAAGCCAAGCCACTTTCTGAAACTGTCACAGGTGTGGGCGACACAGAGCGTCTCAACGGGTCGCGCATCGAGGACAACGATACAAACTCCGGACGGTTTATCCTTCATCCAACACACTTCAAGGAAGGATCTCGCGATGCTACTGGCACGCCCAAGTTAAATGACCATCCTTACTGGCATGTTGTGCCTGCAACGTCCTTCACTGACGGAGCAGGCGTGATCCCGTCCAGCGGAAACGTGGGGGTGAACCCCACTGATACTCCGTTGAACAAACATGTTTTTCTTCGTGACGGTGACGATTTAGAGTTCGCCGTTTATTCGCCTGTACCGGGCTCCGAGCCTGCACTTTCCTCTAGCGCTTTCCCCTCACCTCCGTCTTCGTTTACTACTACGCAATCAGATGAACATGATGACAGTACACGACGCGACACATGGGCAAAGTTCAAGCCACTCATCGATGTCCTGCTGGCAGCCCGGGAGAGGGGTATTCACCGTCCAACACGTTCGGAGATCGCATTGGACCTCGTACAGTCGTGCCAACATGTCTATCAACGCGCTGGAGTGTCAAGATTCAGAGATTACAGCGCTCTGGCTGAAGAGGCGGGCATGATTGAGCTCGGCGGCATAGCAGGCGGCGCATGGATCGCATTGCATCCCAACTGGTTCAACGCGGACGGCGTTGCGACGACTCCATTCTTCGCGAATAGAGTTTCGTCTCCCACGTTCAACCCACCGCCAGCGATCCCGAATCCTTTATTAGCCAGCCCCAAGACCCCGCTCACGCAGAGGATTTTCCAATCGCCGAGCTTTGCTTTCTGCTCGCCCAAGAATAGTAACACATTCCCGACGTCACCAATTGGCCGACAGGACGTTGCTCCTCGGGCTTATATACCTGCCCCGTTCCAGCCCTTGATAGATGCTCTTATCCGGACACGTGCCGAGGGCCATCATCAGACCCTCAGATCCGTCGTAGGACAGCTGTTGGGCCCAGACGTATACGCGCGAGCAGGAGTGACAGGATTCAAGGAATACATCCTTCAAGCCTTGGAGGCGCAGCTTGTTCAGTGTGGCGGAGATGGGGGTCATGCATGGATATGTCTTCATCCAGGCTTACGAATCTAGGGCCGTTTTTCACGTACGAGTGAAACCCGTCCTACATGCTGTAGTTAAATGAATGTGTAATAACAAACGATCTCTACCTTTCATTGCGGCTACTTGAGGTCTTGTTGAAGATTGGGACCGCATTGAATTAAGAAGACGAATGACGTAAATCACCCTCAGAAACCCATAATCGAGGCTCCAATGCGGTCCACATCGTAGCGAAGTCAATCGTGTCCCCTGCCTGGCGCACAATGAGGTTCACAGTCGTGCCAGGATGTCAAGCATGTTGGTGACGCCCCAAATGGAACGTCGGTCCTTCCGAGACGCAGGAAATACAAACAGCCACCAAAGTATACGGTGATTCAGGCTAGGGGGTACGTTTTCGACACTTCATATCGGTTTCCCAGAGATAAACTGCCATGACGCGTGACATTGTATGGCTGCTTGCAAACACGGAGTCGCCACATGTATGGTTAGGACTAAAACTAACAACAGTAAATGGAAACTACAATGTCCACGTACGCTAGTCCACGATACAGTATGGCGAAACGGAGAGCATAGATGAAACCCCCAAAGGCGCTACTGGGCCCAAAATCATCACCGCGGAGACATCTGCATGGATTCCGAGCACCGCACTGGTATGCGTCTGCCACAACCCTCAGGTTTTCGTTGCTCCGGATCCCACCGCGCTCAAAGTTCGCGAAGAGCCTCGAGGAGCTTGTGAAAGACGTGGGTCCTTAGTCTGGTGATAATGTTATACTTTGTCGGGATGACGCGCAACGAGGCGGGAACAAAAGGAGCGAGGGAGATTTCCACGAGATTATGCATCATGTCCCTGAGGTATTGGCACATCTCTTTTTCCATTTGGTTGATCTCCCGAAGCTGGAACATACCCTGGGTGACGATGGAGCCGGGCCTGTTGGAATAGGTGTCATCGCAGAATCAGACGCAGATCACCTTTGACGCGAGTATGAACACCGACTTGAATATAAACCACCGGTGACCCGATGATCCCCGAGCGGTCGGAAAGCATGCATGGATTGGTCTGCCCACTGATTTTCAGGCCTCAGGACTGGTCTGCCGACCTTGTGGTATGCCTGCGATGCCCGTTTGAGTATTGAATGAGAGCATGGAACGCCAAATTTACTTGGAGTAGTAAATGCCAAAATACCGCATTTTCAATCCATCGGTTTTTCTTCGTCGGTCGAGTTGGAGCGTGTTGTCCTGGCTCGTCCGAGTCGAATTCCGAGTGGCCCATCATAGTATTTTTCCCACGGCGACAAGTTGCCTGAAAAGGACAATAATAATCAAGGTTCCTCCTTTCCTTGAGACCCCTATTGTCACGACTCAGACTGCGCTGT
>JBBPOE010000936.1:0-10978 GCA_038091295.1 Tylopilus felleus | reverse complement strand
AGAGCGACCACAAGGGTCTAGAACATCGAGGAAAGAAAGTGGATAGGGTTATCGACCATGGGGAATCCAATGGCGATGGTTAGAAGTAGCGCTTTGCGCTAGAAAGTCTATAATGATCTAAAAGCATAAAAAGAGGGCGAAATCACCAAAAGTAACAGTTACAGCATTCCAGGGTCTGATATATGTAATGCAAACTCAAAGTCAAACAACTGTCCCAATGAGTTGCCATTTTGATGTGGCTGCCATTTCATCACATCTCAACAGAATTGTTTGAATCTTGGACGGATATAAAGCCAAGAGTAAGTACATTATTGCATCCACTCATAGTTTAGGGTGAGGATTAGGGGTTATCGTTGACCACCACATTTAGTGAAAAACATGCAAACATTGGGACAGTTTTTTGAGCAACTGTACAATGCAGCAATTTGAAGCTCTCTCACATATCATGAATGAGACCTCCCTCATTCCAAGGAAATACAAGTTGGTTATATTTTTTTGATACAGTTATATTCACTTACATAACAGTTGTTGAGGGGACAGGTGATCCCATGACCCTGAACAGTACATTGTCATCATTGAGTTTCCTCACCCAACTCACAAAGGAGCTGTCACCATCATTCTTTGGGAGGCCTTCACTCCCAAAGTGCTTGGGCTCTCCATTGAATGGTGTTTGCTTCATACCACACTCAAGACCAATTTTACTTTTCAGTCATTGAAGACAGGATTCTCAGCCACTCCTGATTTCTGCCTCCTTGTCATGCCTCTGAAATCAGTGCCAGGGCTTGAGGACTTCCACATTCTGACAATTGTGGAATGTACCTTCACCCAGAAAAGGTCTGCTCTAGAGGAAAAATTCAGGAAGGAATTTTCTGAAGTTGTTCTGGTTGTCATGATCCTTATCACTGAATCACAGTCATACCATGATCCAAGGGAAGGTTTGGAAGCCTGGGACTTGTTTGAACAGGACGAGGAATGTCGCAATGCTTTTTTATTTCTCAGCCTTAGGCAACAAGACCAATCTGGTTCTGACATCAATGATCAATTCACACTCAACCCTGTCATGGTTGGCGGACATGCCTGGTGCAACATTCATTGTGTTGAATACTTTGTGTGGGTCAAGGAGAATGTAGATAAGCTGATTTATATTGATGTTGATGAGAAGACATATGGGGTATGTAAATGGTTGTTGAATCAGGTTGTTTTGCCATTTTCTTAATGCCATATTCTGTGTCACACTGTCTTTCCAGGAATTTCACAATAATAGTGTCAAATTGAAGATGAAGGAAGGGCCACAGAAAGTGAAAGATTGCATTGTTACCCTCATCAAGAAACTCCGTCCTAATGCTGATACATGTGCATTGGAGGATTCCAAGATTTCCCTGTTGATCAATTGGAGTGTCATTCAAATGGCATTGCCACCCACAGCCAATTTCACTGTGCATGTCCACTATCAGGGATGGTACAACCTGGTCTTTCATGGAATCAAGCATCCTCAGATAATGATGAATTTGTGGATAAAGGGTTAGAAGACTCCAGTTCAAGCAATTCTGGGGCATCCTCCTATCTTTGCCAGAATCTCAGGAGTTCCTCTGTCACTCACTCTAATGGCCACATCCGAAAAACACGCAGACATAACTAGAGTGGCATCTTAGGTTAGGGTGTGGCATTTTGACAGTTCGATTGAGGTAATGTCATCAGATATGTTTGATCAGTCTCATGCTTTTTACATCTCCTATGTATATTTCACAACAAACCATGCACAAGGTCACATTGATGGCCTCAAAGCGAAGGAATTTCATTTCTTCATAACTCATCACTGAAGTGCCTTTCCCCTTCTCTCAATGTCCAGAGTCAGACATAATGCTGTGACCCCATCAATGGCAACCACTAGAAGCTGTACACACTAAAAGACAACCTCCAGCAGCAGCTCCTCTCGCCCCCACTGCTGTGCTGCCTGACATGGTTGTCCTGCTCACAATCACTGCTTACCACTCTGTTATCGGAATTGAGATGCTGATAGTTCTGGGGAAGAATTCAACATCTATGCTGCATTGGATGATGATACCTCTGATGGATCACAGCAGGCAGAAGATGGTGAAAAAGGATCTCAATGTGTTCCTAGTGCTCCTACTACAGCTGTCAACATGGCTACCACCACAGCAATCAATGCTGCTACAACTGATCTCTTAGGCATCAGTTGTTCTCAGTCAGCTCAAAAGAAGAATGTCACTTATAATATCCACCACTTTTTCAGAAAGGTGAAGGATCACATAATATGTTTGCCTTGCAAGTAATTGTTTTCTCATCATATTTTTATGACATTGCTGATACAGGGAAGCTACCTCAGAACTTGTCAAGTGTGGCGAGCCAATATATATCCACCCAGAGTTTAGTCCCAAGACCTCAAATTCTCCACTTCACAGCCACCTGGAGTTGAAACATACCCTCTTATACCTTACTAAGCTCAAAGAAGAGGGTTGGTGGGTGCAGTTGCCATTGTTCAAGCTTTTTATTCAGGATATTCATTCAACACTCTTGCAGCTGTTCTTGCTGTTTCAAATATGACAATTGATAATCTACCTTCTTTATCACCTCTTGCCGATTGGGGACTGTATTCCATCCAACCTTGTCCTGCAACTTCACATAGACATGAGTGCTGATCTTCCAGAGTTTTTCATGGAGGCCCTGCATGACTTCTTGGTGAAATTAATTGCTGCCGATGACTAGGTTTATCTGAATAATGATCTCCCAACTTTGTGTACATTCATGTCTGACATCTCATTCCCATTGATCTAGGCAATCTGGATTGTTGAGTGTCCAGAATTTCAGCAGCTTCAGCTATTGTTATACAGAGACCTTAAGGGCACTGATATATATCATCACACAAAGATATGGGAACTTGTTCTTGAAGCATGGCATAACTACTTCACACCACTCAAAGTTGAACTCAAGGTAATTTGTTGATACCTAAGCTTTTGTCCTGACAATAATCTGCAGAACACTGTTGGAGAAGTGTTGTTGACGGCAGATATATGGTCTGCTGATAACCTTGATCTGTACCTGGCAATGACAGCTCATTGATTTAAACAGGATGGAAAAGGTTCTGTACTTACCCTCAGAGCTGCACTCATTGCATTCCATCATCTTCCTTCCTGCCACACTAGGGTAGAACTTGCAAGGACTATGCTGCACCTCATCAATTGTGCTGAGGTTGTGGTGGAACATGTAAGTATTCTTCAATCAGAGCTATCTGATGCTCATCTCTTGGGTTGTAGGTGGGCCATTTCACTCTGGACAATGCCTCAAACAATGATCCTGCCATGGAGAAACCAGCAGACATCTCACAGGAGAATCACAAGTTTGCATTCGACCCTGCTAAGTGTTACAACTTGCCCTTGTCACCTGCTTCCCCCCTATTTTCCCTAGAAACCCATGCCCTTGATCCTCGAAAGGCGGTACATTCATTCTTTAAGTCCTCGTCCCTGCCTGTGTTGAAGTGCTTGAATTCACCTGACCTAGCTACAAAGTTAGTTTCCTAAACAGACTTGTTTCAAACCTGAAATCTAATCCCCTTCTTTTCAAAATGAAAACAGAGGGATCTCTAACACCCTATTTCACAAATACCAGCAGTTGGCAACCACCCTGAAACAATATGCCATTTCCCTTGTATGCCTCCTCACCATGTTGCTCCACATGAAAGAGGTGTGGAGAGCATTGTTGTTGTCACAACAAATTTTTTCTCTAGCTGGATTAACTTTGGAAAGAACTCCAAAGGTTTGGAGTTGGCTTCTTAGGTCCTAGGGGATGTCAGCACAGGACTTGTGTGTCACATCCTTGTTGTCAGTTGTGTCCTGATATTTCGGAGGAGCAGGGGTCCGAGGTACAGAGTAAGCAAGGTAAGGAGATGGGACAAGGACAAGATAATGAGGAGGAGGAGAGCAAGGAGAGAAGTATTTCTAGTTGATTATTAGACTGAGGTACAGGAGTTACTACAGGAGTCTATATACAGGGATTTCAGATCGGAGGTCAGGATACCAGAAAGGAGAAGACAAGGAGATGTATATAAGGCGAAAAGAACAGAGACTGAAGAGTCACAGGTCAGGGAGGGTCGAGAGTGGAACATAAGTCAGGGAAGGTGAAGGAAGGAACATAAGTTAGGGAAGACGGGTCCCATGCAGAGAAAGGATGTCTGATAGAAAGAAAAGATAGAGAGACAAGGAGATGGCATGGAGATGGTTGGAGTAGACCAGAGGAGTTCGGAATGGGATATGACAGTCATCATCCAACACGCACAGTTTAGTAGAAGAGGAAGGGGACACTATGCATGATGAGGACAGCAATTGCCAACTCACCCATCTTGACAGTACATTGGCTTTCTTGAATCAAGGGAACGATGAGGAAGATGTCCTCCACCTTGTCATATCACAAATCCATCAAGTGTTTCTATGGATATGGACTATGTCACAGAAAAACAAGAGGGTATCTTGATCACTGACCTCACTGTGGCCTGTCTTGCACTACTCAGTGACGCTGAATGAAGATGGTTCTTTAAAACAACCTGTCCACATCACCTCCTTCATATCCAATTTGAATACTGTAAGCACCTTACCTTCTTGCATGAGATCAGTGCCCAAGTGGAAAACAACTACATCAATGAAAGCTCCACCTGTGATGGCCTTCAGCCTTGGTTTACGGAGAAGATGTACTCCACCTTTGCATGTCTGTGTTCCCTCCAGCTGTCATATCCTGTTTTGACCCCCTCTGATCCATCTCTGGCCATCTCTGCCCTAACTCCTCCACTCCCTCTATCTAGGCCACTCAGAATTTGTCTCAGAGTTAACATCTCTGTATCAGATCTCCTTTAACACCACTTTCTATATCTCTGTATGTCTCTTTCTCCTTATAGTTACTCCTTACATTCTTTCTCTGTCTTCCCTGACTTATAGTCTGTTCTCTGTTCTCCCCCTATGATCCTGTCTTCTCTGTATGACCCTATCCTCTCTTTCTCAGCCACAACTCCTTATGTCCTTCTCCTTGTTCCTTCTCCTTATGTCCTTTTCCTTATGATCTCCTTTTCTGTATTCCAATCTCTGATCTGACCCTTGTTGAAACAACTAAACTTACTCAAGAGCTGGCTGTTGCTAGAGCAAGGGGGAGACCTCTGTCGGTGGCACTCAATGACAGACTGAAGAGTAAAGGTGAGATGTTGTGTGGTAAGAGTGAAGATGAGAAATTCTCAAGTAAACAAGACTGGGGAAAACCAGTCGAGTGTGCTTGGGTTTATATACTGTCCAGGGGTTTATACTTGTGTACACCAGATCTACAGATATCCTATGCTATAGTACACCAGGGAAGCATGTGTAGCATAGCCTAGATAAGTGGATCATACCCTATAGGACAAAGGCAAGTCATGGGGAGTGTAATGGAATACATGAGACGAGCATGAGGTGAAGATAGGGGTTATAGAGCAGATATAAAATACATGAGGCACCTAGATGTGTGGCTGTGTGATATACATGGTGAAGGAATCACCATGAGGTAAGCATGAGGTGGACAGTCCTAAGGCTGTATGAGAGTCTAGGCCAGTGGTGATACTTAGGATGTGATACTTAGGATAAGGAGTATAGTGATCAGTAGTGATCAGTATCATAGTGATGTTGGGAGTTCCATTCCTTGCTATGGCAAATAATAAATAGGGGTGAAAGAGAGTGAATGTAACACTTGTAGTATATATACTGCTGTATCTCTGCCATGTACAGTAACCTTAGTATGAATATTGATTAAATCACCTCCTTGCTCTCATCTCCTTGTCTCCTCATCTCCTTAAGTCTCATCTTACCCAGAATCCTTGCTGCTATGTTCTCCGAAATCCAAGGACACGAGACTAACAAGGGCGTGACACATACATCTTGCACCAACAACCTCATAAGTCCCTTCTCCATTCACTTCTGTTGGACCTCCAGACTACCCTCCATACTAAACTCTTCTCTACCCTTTGGACCTCTGCTGGACTTGTGCCCAGAGGACCGGATTTGACACCAGCATATGGCCTCCTCCATGTCCTATGACACCATGGCATCTGGTGGATAGACACTGCAATGTGGCAGACCATGACCATATACAAAGGCCATCAGATAGAGTTCTTGGATCTATGCAAGATTTTTTTGGACACTGAGGAAGCCTTCAATGATTGTAATCTGGGAAGAGAGAGTGCTCAGAGGACTCTCTCTGAGGGTAGATTATGCAGACATCCACATAGTAAACTATCTCACCAATAAGAACATTGGATACTCCTTTCTCTCAGACTCTTGAAACAGATGCTTTGAAGACATCACTCGTCTGGTCAATGCTGTGGTCAAAAACCAAAAGCAATTTGCTGATTTTCTTCTATATAGTGATAAGGGATGTCTGGTCTGGAATCAGGCAGCCCTGCGTCAATGGCTCAAGGACTATGTGGACATCCAATGCATGCTCCTGCTAAGAGCAGATATGCTTAGGGATCTCCCAGTCAGGGTACAGAACTCACTGCCATGCTATTGTGCAACACTGAAACTCGCTCAACATGCAATATGGTGGTTCTTGGTCACCATCTCTCCCTGCTGTGTTAGTACAACAAGATGTCAGCTGTTACTGGTTGGGAGAAACTCATTTCTCACAGTTTGGATGCAGTGACCAGTGATGTCTTGATGCAAGACCTTGTTCTTGCTCATACTTGCTCATCTCTTTGCACAGATTGTGGCAAAGATATGTTTCCAAGATCCAGTTGTCACCCGACTCTATCAGGACCATCTCTTTCTGAAGTTAAACAGGTTGTCTACCTCCAATAATCTATCCTCAGCCATGACCAGATTCAGTTGACCATGCATTGGGTTTGCACTCACAATCAATTCATGATGTCATGCTTTGTCATGCCAGTCCTTGGCTCATTGGGACTGCCCTATGCCATCTTAATATACGCTAACTTGTAGTAGGGATGTAGAACTAAGAGAAGTCAGTAATAGTGCATGCATACAACACAAAACTTACTGAGTGCAAGCACATACACTGGTTTTTCATCAAATTTATTGTAGTACTTGGCAAGTTTGTCTAGGCTGCTCCTGATTGCATCCTTGTACTGTGAGAACTGGGGAGACTGAGATCTTGCCTTCCAAGAAGTTTGAAGTTCTTCAGACATGGGAATTTCTCATTGTCCAAGCTATTTAGCCCCTTTATATCTAATGGAACAAATTTCATACCACCAGCAATGGCACTAAACTTTATTTCATGGGTGTGGGCACTGTTGGTCCCAAGATGCATAACCTGACCAAGGCTTGGGGCATTAAGTGGTTATCCATCGACCCTGCCCACTTCTTCACCCATGGACTGCTGGAAGAGGAGGAGAAAGGGAGTCTTGGTCCCATTGTAATATGGGTTGGTGTTATTTCTAATTCTACCTCTTCTGATACCACCCATGACATCTCCCAAGAGATCCTTGAGCTTCTCCTGGATAATGAGTTTAAGGATGCTGTTGTGAAATGGTGTGAGGCTGTCCTGCAGAGGCTGCCAGATCTACCCTGATGTGCCATGTTGGCAACACCAATGCCACCCACCATGTCTGTCACTTCCTCACCGCTCTTCACTGCATTCCCCTGGCAACATAAGGGATGGAGGAGGATACCCAGGGCACTCTCACCCTCTGGTTCTACAGAAACAGAGACAAGGACAGCAACACTATCAACAAGGTATATCGAGCCAACAATTGCTACATTTGAGTATGTGGTATGTGTCAATTCCAGTGAGGCCTCAATGAGATCAAGAAGGTCATTGGTGACCATGTCATTCTTGTCAACTTTTGGGTCCAAGAGATTGTCACACTGAAGGTGGAGGTGGGGCAAGATGAGAACGATGTGGGGAGATAGACATGAATCAACCAAAATTAGACGATGAGAACAATTATATTGCCAATCTTGAGACCTTCTATGATAAAGTCAAGAATCACTGGTCCAACATTAAGCTCCACCACAACAGAGCAAGAGAGAGTGATCTGACCATGATGGTGGATGAGAATCAAGAGGCATGTGAACTTTTTTAAACTCAGACATAATGTTTGTATGTGTATCTTTGTTTGTACAACCAAACATCATATCTCCACATCTACTGAACCAAATCACATAACCAAAGGATTCCTTTGTAGCCAAGAGCAAGTGCTTAGTTTGGTTCTACTAATGCTAAGTGATATTCCCACCCCCTTTGCGTGCCATGTTTAGGCCAAACATTGAAAGAGTTTTTGGAGTCACTGTATATCTCTATTACTCTGTTTATTTTTCCACATCCTCCCTATAATTCCTATGTATCTTTACTACAATTTGTAACATGGCAGCCTGGTAGAGGCCACTGACAAGTCACCCTGCTTTGTCATCTTGGAAGATCCAATGTATTTATCAGACAGTGAAATAGGGTTAGATGTTCCTGCCCCTTGGTGTCTTTTTAGCATTGCTCCAAGTAACAACAGTGTTAGGAGCATTTGTGGGAGGCCAGAAGAGGTAGTTGTAGTAGAGAAGGATGGTCAACTATTGTCTGCCAATGTCATGACATTATAGGCTTATTATGGGTTTATTTAACAAGAATTATGTCACATATCATGTGATGTCAATCTCCAAGATTCAATGTCTGCATCAAGGGCAGATAATCCATGAATGAGAGCTGGGAATTGATGTAGTGATGTTAGATCAATACAGGGAACAATAAATCAGAAAACATATACCTTCTATATGGCAGGTGTTGATATCCATCTCTGAGATGCCAGTAGCATCTGTTCAGATCATGGGGTGTTGTCAAATCTGGGAACATGTTTTGCGCAAACCAAACAACTTGCTCAATTGCATAAATAGAAGTAACAAAATGACATACCTGTCACATTGTTGTAAGTGACTCAGTGGATTGAAACCCATCTTGATGTCATTCCAAGTCAGTGGAAAAGGGGGAACCATGGCAAAGTTCTGTGACAGAGAAAGGATTTTCTGATTGTTCTGCTCAATATATTGTCATTTACATGAATGATGACAAGAAGGAGTGAAATAGCCATCTGCCCTGCATGGCCTTGTGATGTCACTTGATCTGGTGATCTCCTTTTATGTCTTGCAACTAAAGAGATGATCAATTTGAGGCTTCAGCATATTGGACAACCTTGTCAGTTCCAGGGATGTGAAGACTGAGACCAAAACATTGAGTCTCATATCATCTGGGATTCCACCCTCTTTGAATACTTCAGACTGGGAAAGGTTGGGCTCACATATAGCATATGGATTGGAAATTAACATCTGAATACATATATATATCACTCAGTCACATAATAATAGAAATAAAAATAGGACGCACATTTACAAGCTTCTGAAATGGGTGTGCTTTTTTCTTGTTGGTGTGGGGTGCTTTCCAGGAAAGTTAACACTTCTGGATCAATAAGATGGCACATTGCAAGCTTGTCATCTGCATGCCCATGATCTGTGTTTGTGCGATATGGACTTGGTGATTGGAGAAATCAAATGTGTTGATGGCAATATGGGAATTGAACATGATCTGATTGGGCCAGGATAACATCTGAGACAAGATACAATAACTTTCATTCAATACATTTGCTCCTAAATTCCTCTATCTTCACCTACTATGTCTTCTGAACAACATTCTCATTGCCTCCATGCACTTAATGGAACCAACTATTCCACCTGGAGTGAGGAAAGTGAAAGAAGCAATTCCCTCCACTACCACCACTAAGCAGGACATTTAGATGTCAAACAAGACAAGGCTGCTGGTGAGGTGATGCTCAACATTACCCCAGCATAAAAGCTCCACATCAGACAGCATCAGGATGATCCAGTTAAAGCTTGGGCAACCTTGTAGGATCTTTATGTCCAGCAAAAGGTTGGAACTTGTTTTGTTGCTTATGACAAGTTCTTTAGCATTCAGAAGTGTCCTGAGAAGTCCATGCCTACTCTCACTGCCAGAGTCAAAGAAAAGATGTCCAGGATTAAGGAACTTCACCACTCTTTCTTTGGCCTTGCAAAACTGGATGATGAACTCACCTACATGGCCATGATTTCTGCCTTGGGACCCAATTACTATCATCTTATCTTGTCTCTAGCCCTCCTCACTGATCTTTACAAATACTAGGTCAAGGCAGTGTTCCAGCCTGAGGATATCAACTGTTGTTATTGTCCTGATGGCTCCAACTCAATCCCAAGCAACTTCATGCTCTTATCAACCTTTAGTTCCTGCAAATATGATCTTAATACACCTTGTGGTCTCTGTGAGAAGAATGGTCACTATTGATACAAATGTTTTACTCTCAGTGTGCCACATATGCATACAAGATGTTGAAACACAAGGTAACGAAGGCTGATCAATCTGAAAATGCATCCCCTGTATCCACTCCTGTCCCTGCATTGGTCAATGCTTCCTAGGCAATGTCACAGGTATACCTGCAGGTATTACTGCTCATACCCATACCCATACCTGCAACCACAGATACGGGGCTGAGCACAGGTACAGATTTTTGTACCTGCAACAAGTATATATCCATGTACCCACATGTATCAATTGGATAAGCAAGGATGCAAGAAGCGATGGCACAACACACATAATTATGCATATTATACTGTTGCTTTTGTACCCTCTCACTAGCAGGGTGATATTATCCCAGTTACAAGGTATAACCAAGTACCCATGTAAAAACCTGTGCGTACAGGTGCAGGTGCAGCAATGACAGACCTGTACCCATACCTGTGACATTCCCTAATGCTTCCAGTATCCTAACTACCTCTGCCAATGTTGCCAAGGCCATCTAGGACACCAGAGAATATGTAGAAAATGCAACTCATCATTCCACTGACCCTTGTACCCCTTTTCATAATTCCAGCACCATGCTGGTGTTGCTTGGAATGCAGACTCAGGTTCCACTTCTCATATGATACCTCATTGCAACTGGTTGTACAACATTGTATAC
>JBBPOE010000935.1:0-10989 GCA_038091295.1 Tylopilus felleus | reverse complement strand
CTGTGATCAGGTTAGATACGGGTCTCTCATGAGTGAGGATGAGCATACCAGTTACGTAGTTATATTGTAGAAGAGTAGTCAGCGCGGACTGCAGGGCAGAAGAGTCGGACATGGTCCTAAGGGATGTGAGGAAAGAGAATGAATCCCTAATGCAACGGAAGGACTCTACTTTTTCAAGGGGCAAAACAATGTGTCAGTATGTAATCGCGCGGAATTCATTTTGTAGACTCCATACTACGAGCGATGACAGTGGGTGTGACCTGACTGATCCGAATGTGAATAAGAAACGGCACGTCCATCCCAAAGCCCACCGTGACAGTGGGAAGTAAGTATTCTTCGATGGGTTTGTATGGCACTGCTCGTATCGGATTGGTGTCGAGAAAAGCCAACGGTTTTTGACCCGGTGGTTCGTCGCTGGGTTTGCTCTTCTTCGAGTCGTTGTAGAACTTGTCGGTGGTATTCATTGAGGCAGAACGTTGCACAATGCAAATTGTGCGGGCCAGGCTCTCAACGCACCGTCACGACCCTGACTTACAGGAGATGTCCGGCCCGGGATGGACTCAGATCAGGGCATGAAAAAGTAACCAGGCACAGAGCTGTTCACTCACTATGTACATATATATAGTAGCGTCCAGCGTGTCAGCAGCCGCCTAATCATGTAGGAGACTCCTCACCAAACCTCGCTGTCTATGCCGGAAATCCTGACAAGGGTGTCAGCTTCGGTCAAGTTCAAGTCTCGTCCCATTCAAAGGGAGCAGTAGTCACTCAGACTGGAACTCCGACGTTCCTGATCTTTAAGACCCTCCTGCCATTTTCGGACAAATTGAATGGGCTAGCAACGATGTTCCAATCAACCGTGGCAATACGTCTAGACCAGGTGTGTTAGTCTGCCGTGCTTACTAGACTAACCAATGAGCGTGCAAGGGAGATATTCCAAGCCTGATTCGAAACGCAGCTGAGGCTGCACAATACCCTCCCCTGACTCAGCTCGAGAGTCCTTGTTAACTGACCGTTGAAACAGGTCCACCAACATGTCCGAGTCGAAACGCCCATACTGGAGTTCGAAGCGTCTCTTCCGGTCATTCTCCATAGATGCCAAGGCCGCCGCCATCGAGTTCGTCGGGACGACGTTTTTCTTCCTCCTCGGTCTAGGCGGCGTCCAAGCCGCCACCGGCGAGGCTCTCCAAAGCGGGTCCACCATCGAGCACGTGCTCTACATCGCGACGTCCATGGGGTTTAGCCTCCTCGTCACCGCCTGGCTGTTCTACCGCGTCACGGGCGGACTGTTCAACCCCAACGTCACGTTGGCGCTCTTCCTCGTCGGCGTCGTCGGACCTGTCCGATTTGTCTTGTTCTGTATCGCGCAGATGGTGGGGGCGATCGTCGCATCCGCTATCGTATACGGTCTGACCCCTGGATCGCTCAGCGTCAAGTATGCTTTTTCGAGCTCGTTTGGAAACGGGGAGGGCTGAGTAATTCGTACTTTTCTAGCACGTTCTTGCAACAGGGTATAAATTCCGCCCAGGGTGTGTTCATAGAGATGTTCATCACGGCTGCACTGGTCATCGCCGTACTCATGCTGGCCGCCGAGAAACACTCTGCCACACCGTTTGCTCCTGTAAATTTTCATCGTCTCTTTTTGACTCGCGCAGCAGTTGACAGTGATAGGTTGGTATTGGGCTGACACTGTTTGTTGGGCACCTGTGCGTCAACTACTTGTCACTAGTCCGCAGGAATATGAACCTCATTACCATAATCAGATTCGCTGTTTTCTACACTGGGGCGTCCATGAACACCGCTCGTGCCTTTGGTCCTGCAGTGGTCACAGGTTTCGACTTTCCGGGACACTCCAAGCATTGGGTGGTATGTCCCGCTACTGCTAAGCGCGCTCGCCGACTTTTGATCGGTTTAGTATTGGGTTGGTCCCTTTCTGGGCTCCCTGGTCGGAGCAGCCTTTTATACGCTGCTCAAGTCGTCAGTGATAGTTTCGTTACTGACCGTATTCCGGGGTGATGACGATTTCTACTGCTCTAGCGTCAACTATTTGGAGTTGAACCCTGCACAAGCGTCGACTAGAGTAGAGGACTCCCCATCAACGCCGACAATTTTCGCAACCGAGAGAGTTGCAGAGGACACCGAGGCCTCTGGCAGTGCTGTACCTCCGCCAGCTCAAGACGAGCGAGGGAAGTCAAGTGCAAAGTGAGCTGTTGCGCCATTACGGTCAGTCAGGCAGTTAGGCGAGAAGACGCTGAGTATATAAATGTTTGCCGAAACAATAATATTAGCCTGTCCATACAAGGCGTGATGGTATCCGGTGTGCTCTAGCGTTTTACAAAGTCTACTACAAGCTTCTTGAATTCATTGGGCCTAGAAACGGAAGATCAACGTCACCGTCACTTGTAGGTAAGCTGTGTTGCGGGCTCTCACATCTCTGCGTGTACTATACACAACAAATTAGTCATTAGAGATGTGCAGAGTGCATCGGCTCACTCCAATGTCCCGTATCGAGTTCTTCAATGACACTCTCGGGGAAGAAGTTCATTATGAGCGGTTTGTTATGTCGATTGATAAAGCTGGTGTCATCAGAAAACCACGACTGTTGCTTAAAGACGCAACTCACTTGCTCTTAGATCCCTTGACGAATAGTGCAGGACCATGCCACCCTCGTTCGCCGGGGGCATAAGGGAATGATTCGATCTCGGACCTCCCTTCTTTCAATACATCTAACGGTACCCTGAACTTGAACGGTGGTTGACTAGCGTTTAGGTTAGTTAATAAAAATGCGCGGACGCTTGGGTCCTAGAACGCCAGTTAGGTACCGCAGGGTGGCAAGTGAGTAGGAAGGTCACCTTCTCAAATTTCTCTAAAATCTCGTTGGCCACTTTGCGAGAAGAAACATTGCTCGCCTCAATCTCCTCCATGCCTTGGATATGTGTAACGGTGTCAGCGGATGCTTTAGCGCGTACAGGGGCGATGTCAGACACGATGAGATCTTTTAGAACATCAGTAGGTGTTTCTGGATCGAGAGCAAAGGTCATTGCGACTTTTCCACCCCTTGCGAACGGGTATGAGACCAAGTCCACGCGAGGAGTCGGTAAACGTACATGGAATGTCCGAGGAGAGAAATATTTGATAATGATAGTCTGTGACAGAAATCAAGAACATCTGCAGCCATATGGGTATAAGTCATGGGCCGAACGTGCGGCGAAGAGCCGTGGTTACGAAGGTCCTGCACGACATCGTGTCATTCTACGGGACTTATCACAGCATGTATTAGTGATGGCGCACAAGAGTATATACGGGACGCTGGAGATCGCGGGCGAATGCCTTGGAAAGTGACTGCCAATTTCGCTTGGAGCCACTGTGGGACAGTTCATTCGACATAGCTCATTAGCTGTGGAGATAGTAAGATGCTGACGAGGTGCTCACAAAAATCCATGGAGGATAACCAGGGGTCGTTCGGTCTTGTTGCCATTTGGTGGAATGTACTCATCGTAATCCAATTCGACCGAGGATGCACTAGAAAACGCTCGTCCTATTGTTCTCGGTCAGCTTGACATTAGCTGGGGCTTTACATAGAACGCACTGGCCAGACACGTCGGAAGAGACCGGCCGAACCCATTCACAGAATAATTGATGCTGCGAGAGATTAGCGACAACATGGATATGTCCTACCCAGCGTATGAGAGTGAGACTTTTGTGCTGCAATGAACGCTTTGAGTTGCCGGTTGAGTTGCCGAATCCCGATTGAGAACCGTGACCATACCCATACCCGAAGTCGCGTTAGACGACGTGCTTGTTCGCTCTCTCCCGAACTTACCGCAACAATGGTCTCCGTTACTGTGTCTCCAGCAGGAAAGCCCATTTCCATCGCTCGTGGGCTTCCAAGTCAGTTCGACCTCCCAGGAAAAGAGGTCCACGACGTGACAATACACGACGTCAAGGTAGCCATTGCGAAAAAATACCCCAAAGTGAGTCCGAGTTTCGCCTCAATATGCCAGCCCTGTGTATTGACCTTGTACGCCTTCCAGTTTTACCCCGCGCGTCAAAAAATCACTCTCAGAGACAGTAAAAACGCTCTGAATGATGACGTGAAGTTGGCCGACGCAGGGGTCGTGGATGGGAGTGAGTTGCTCGTCAAAGATCTGGGCCACCAGATCAGCTGGAAGACAGTCTTTTTGGTTGAATACGTGAGTCGACGCGTCTAGGTGGTCCCTTCATGCACGGAACTGACGCGACCGAAAAGGCTGGACCGCTTGTAATACACCCCATATTTTACTTCTTCCCCGAATACATCTGGGGTGGTCCGGTCTACCACAGCATGTTGCAACGGTCTGCATTTTCCATTCCTTTTTATTTCTTCCCAAGTGTTGATGCCAGTCAGGTTCGTATATGCGCTCGTTATGATCCATTTCACGAAGCGCGAGTTCGAAACACTATTGTTGGTCATTCGTCCATATTCACTCGAGTCAGACTGAGACTCTTTGCCAGTATCCACCGGTTTTCTCATGACACGATGCCCTTTATGAACATTTTCAAAAAGTGAGGACTTCTCATTGTCAAACTAGCCGCCCCACTCACTGCCTTGCATAGCTCAGCCCATTATCACCTTGGTAGCGGTAAGTGCATACTCTGTGCTTCAGTAAAGGTCACAATTCACCTCCGAATCACATACAGGACTCTTCCTAGCTCTTGCAATTTATGGCCCCCAGTATTCCGCAATGTCCCCCTACATTCGCGGCACGTCCCGTAATGACCCGGTCTTCATCTGGGCCTGTACCGCAGTTTGGGCAGTAAGTGCTCCATTCGTCTTGTCGGCTCTCCGCTCAAAGTCTCTCCTCGCAATCAAGTTTGCCGAGATATCCAATCTCATCACCCACGTCACGCTTCGCAACCTTCGCCCAGCTGGATCCCGCAAACGCGCCATCCCTTATGGATATGGTTTCTCGTTCGTGTCTTTCCCCAACTACTTCTTTGAAAGTCTTGCTTGGTTGGCCATCGCCTTTATGACCGGCAGCTGGACTGGTAAGGTCTCTTTCTTCCTGCGTGTCGACCTTTTCTAAACAAGGATCATACAGCTTATGGTTTCTTGATCGTGGCCTCCGGGCAGATGTATATCTGGGCTGCGAAGAAACATGCTGGTTACAGGAAGGAATTTGGAAGTGCTTATCCCAAGGGGAGAAAGGCAATGTTCCCCTTTATTGCCTAAGGTTCTGTTAATGTTCTCGTCACTACTACTTGTGTGCAATCGAAATCGATGCTCATTCTATGCGCAAATATGTAAACTGTAAGATACGACTATGCTAAAGTATCAGGACCTGCTTGCGAGATGTGGAAGGCGACCTACATTTGCGAGACATAATCATCAGTAGGACATTCAACAGACACGATTTTAGAGAATCAGGAGGGAGTGCCCGGAATTTGAGCTGAACGGGCCTTTTCGGCAGGAATGATACGAAGACCGTCGTGTAAAAAGCATCCTTCGAGTGAAAAGAGAGACGGTCTACTTACCAAGGATGAGTTGAGGCGGGCAACATTCTTCAGGTCGACAGCCTGCACGAAACTGTTGGTAAGTATCTGGAAACCACGATTCACGAAGAGAAAAGATCAGATAAGAAAAAAAACAGCCAGGAAGTGTCGTCAGATTGCAGCTCACGAGAGTGCATCAGGCGGTAACTCCATGATAACATCGCTTCAACAAGAAAAAGAACAGTCGCTCACCTGAAAGATGCCTGCTCTTGCAACATATTGCACTTGATATAATTTGCCTGGATGAAAGTTTCTGGTTAGAGAGCTGCGAGGTCTGTCGGTCGAACAAAAAAAAACACACAAAACATGGGACGGAGTCCTCAGATACTCTAGTTTGAATGAAAGCGCATCGTTCCGTAAATATGTTGAAATCGAGAACTCACCTGTGTCGGTTGCTCACAGCCGCCACCAGCAGTTCCCTTGAGTCATGGAAAGGTAATATGGTCATGGTTCTTGTCAGCTCGTCAGAGGGAAGGAAAGTCGCCGATTGAATTAGATTCCCCGACGGTCTATGCCGGCAAAATCTTTGTATGGCGTTCTCGGCATGATGCGCCACTGCTACTAGTATAAGACCGGTCGTAAGTAAAACCACAAAGCGTTGCCAGCCTGGAAGTTTTCTCATCGTCGATCGTCAAAGAGCACTAAATCTAGTCTGGTGACCCAACTAACTTAAATCGACGTTTGGCATTTATGACAATGTTTCCTCCACAACAGAGCTCAACCATGCACAGTTTTCATTGCAGCTGCTTGCACAGTCATCCAAGCACGGGTTTTAATTATGGCTAGTCCCCGAACCCAATGCCGGAGCCTAGGCAGGTTGTCCCATCTTGATTCTATTGTCTCTTTTTCCGAGCATCTCACGATGTAGCTATGCCGAGGACTGCGGCGCGAGGCAGCGGAGAGCCACAGCAGCCTCGACTTGCACCCTATATCTGTGCATGCTTCGTGCCTCGAGGCGCACGGCAACTTGTGTCTTTGTTCCTTTCTGATAACACCGTAGGTCCATCCCTGTGCTAACTTCAGACTCAGATCTTCGACTTTTGGGCAAATTCCTCGCCACAGATCAACAAATAGCGCCAAGATACGTTGCTCCTCTCTCTCCCTCCAGTACCTCCGAACTTCAAACCCACCCTCAATACCATTCCACCATCCAAATGTCTAACGCAGTCATCGATCCACCGGATTCTACTACATTGCAATACATCGTTGCCCACGTTTTTTGTCCCCTCCGGCTTCCCGACGGGGATGACCACACTACACGCAATGATCATTCTCTAGCTACAGCGGTCACAGTTATTGCCCGTCTTTTCAGTGACCACGTCGACCACGCCAACCTACCTCAGTGGCATTGCATCTCTCGAATGCTGGACAATTTGCTAGCCACTCTCCAGTTCGAAAGTCTGGACAAGTCGCGAACTGTCTCTCAGCTCACCAGCATGAACGTTGGAGGTAAGTCTTTGAGCGTCCAAGTGTCCCAAGGCTCACAGCACGTAGACGTCCTCGCATATTTCATCCGAGCCCAAAATGCGGCTGTCATCGTCAGAAAGCATGATAATTTCACCATTTTCGAGTCGTTCGAGGTATCGCCAAAGGCCGAAGATGTCATGACTACGCCAGGAAAGCTCATATGCTCATATCCTGGACCGGCGATCGAAATCCCCAACGCCGTGTTCGAGAACAAGAGCTTTCTTTCCGAGCTTGCGAACTTCCTCATTCGTATGAATGTCGATGATATCCTTGACGCCGCTCCAACAAGTCGAAAAGCAAAGTCCACCGTTATCGAAACCCGAGACACTACCCACCCCCGCTACATCACCGAGTTGCTCACCGGAATCTTGAGAGGCATCGGTCGCCCTGCCGACATCGTTCGCGTTACTAAACGCGTAGGGGATGAGGTTGTGTGGAACAACTCAAGGTTGCCCTGGCGCCGCTCGTCACTCTGGCTTCTTATCAGGGTTGCCATCCAGACCTCACTGGATCGGTCTTCTGTTGGGCATAATATATACAAGCAGTTCATGTTATTCTTCATGTCTCGCCTTGCAAATGACAAGATTGCTACGGACCTTCCGAATGATCTACTCCAATCCATGTCAGCCAAGATCAGTCGACGGTTCAGGAAGCTCCGCTATTTTGCACCAGATTGGCTCTCTCGCACTGCATTAGAGACATGCACTTCCCTTCGGTCAATCCTGGAGGAGAGGTGGAGCCAGGTCCAGGCAGCTCAACGTGAATCTCCACTCTGGACCCCCTCTGAGCTCAATCTCCCCCGAGATATTGAGCTATCGCTCTCGCGGAGTGGTGGCTACCTCCGCAACTCTCTTACCAACCGAACCATCAACCCTCTCGACACTTCCTTTAGCCCTCAACGCTGTGCTCGAGGTTCCCTGGAGGACTTTCTGTCATCTGGTGGGGCGTTTTTCGAGAAGGTGTACCGCGTTGAACCCTACGTTGCCCTATATGATGTCGAACGGGTGGTTGAGCAGGGTATTGACGCCTGGGTTGATCGAGTCTCACACATCGCTAATGCTTGCGAGGAATTGGAGATTTTGGCAGACAAATACTCCACCAGTGCATTGAAGACGTACGCCGAAAACCCCGAACTCTTGTCGGTCATGCTGTTGACCACGATTGAGCTTTGGGTTGCGCTCGACAAAATAGTTATGAAGGAAATCCCCATGTTCGCCGACTATTCTCCGGAAGTTCCCACCAGTCTTCTAGAGCATCTGTTGCTTTCCAGAACTGGAAATCTGCGTCGTCTTCAACACGCACATCAATATCTATCCCGTCGACACTCCCAATCCTCCACCGGATGGTCGGTGTTTTCACCCTCAATCACCGCAGATAGTTTTGCCGTCCGCTTCTACAGAAACTCTCAACATCTTCAGTGCCTTCAGGCTCGAATCGAAGAGGCAGCCCGGCGCGACGTTAGTGCAAAGGTTGAAGAACTCAAGACAGCGAAAGCTCGTCATGCCGAACTCATGCAAAGAGCCGCTCGACTTGAACACGTTTCCACCATCAATGAACGTGGCTCTACATGCCATGCGGGCAACTGCGAGAAGTGTTCCGTTGAACAGCAATATAAGAAGATGAAGATAGCTGTCCATGAGTGGCCGTTGCCGGCCATCCAGCTCCACGTCGAAGCCGCCGTATTCGAGTTGGATTGTCCAGTCTCGTTCAACATGTGGCGCGCGGCCACATTCCATCTTTTGGTCGATCTCTGTTCCCCATCCGTTGGACGAAAACAGCCTTATATCCAGCTCAACAAGTATGAGGCTCTCCACCCTTTCCTTGTTCAACATCCGAGATCACGCATCACCCTTGCTTCCGATACGAAGCCATTCGTTGGTACACATTATAGCAAGACATCCATTCCCACCACCCAGGAACAGGTCTGTGTTAACAACGGTTTAGCATTCTATGGTTTCGATAGCCATGCTCGTATACCTGTCTCAGAAGTTTCAGGTCCTTTTGACACTCGACAGTATGGCACGTACGAGCTTCAAGACGGACCATACCAGAACCTGCAGAAATATGTTGGCACCACCTCGCACACGTCAAATGAAGTCTTGGCAAACCAAGCTGATTGCCACAACGACATTTCTATTCATGAATATATAGCGTTCGCACACCTGCGGAGTGGCGACCTACTCCAATGGCTCAACATCTTACGAGAACTTCGCGGTCGATCGTTGACGTTCTGTCGTCACGAAGTCCATTTTCTCTTGGCTCAAGCTGCCTCTCAAGTTGGGCCTCTGGAAGACACAGAGTGGAAGTGGCACCAGGAGCTTCAACAGCCTGAGTTTTGCAACATGTTCCTAGGGGAATTGACGAGCCTCGTCCGGGATGTTGAAGCGAACTGGCAGGAAGGGGCAACGATGGACACCATATCTTTCTTGCTCCGTCGTCTACTCGCGTCTAGCCCTGATCAAGCTGTCTCGCTGAAAGCGCTGGGCATTCTTCGTACTGTGCGCAGCAAGGTATTCCGCTGGGTAGAGGAGCTATCAGCCAAGCTCGCGCAAACGCCGGGTGATGAAGAATTCCGCGGGCTTTTACGAGACGCGGCGGCTATCTGTCGAAGCACGTTCGATGTTGGCTCCTCCATGATCCGACACCTGCTTCATTCACCGGAAGATGTCAAGGTCTTCCTTTCCTCTGCTATACTAATCCACGACCACACGCCCAGCAACGTTTCTTCCCTCCCCGCCTATTCCAGATCACTTCTCGACCGAGATCGCCGCCTCTCTCTGGCTCTTGAGAGTGTCGTCAGCGACGTTATTCAGGCCGACTCCAGCGAGGATGAAGGCATTGACCTCGCCGTCGGCTGGGTTTGGCCTGACTACCGTCCAGGTTCGAAGTGGATCCCGTTAGGGAGTCCGAATTCGCGGTGGTTCACGTGCAGTACGGCGTCGACAATTGGCCAGAGTTCGCAAGTGGTACATTTTAATCTGCTTGATGGGTCGCTCTTGGTCAATCAGAAGCGACTTGCCCGGCTGCCGAACGAAATTTTGCAGCATCCACTATACAACCTGATTTTTGGCGAAGTAGGCATCTCCATGATGTAAAAGCAGGTTACTGATTGTTTTCTACAGCAAGTACTCAATGTAATATCAAGTAACCTCCCAGGGATAGATTACGCGACAAGGGGCACGATTTCGGACCACCAGGTTAGCCCTCTTTCAGAGGTGTACCACACCTCATAAGCACTCACGCAACATGCCCAGGTGTACTTTTCTCTCAGAAACAACTCGGAACTTGTGATAAGGGCAGGGCGAAAATCAGCCCCTGGTGATTCGGATATCATGGAGCTCGTCCCGCAAGACAAATTGAAGGGAGACCTGCCGGCAGTATTGATCGAAGGACATGCTCATTGGTTGAACGTGTCCACTTCCATCATGGAAATACGGCCTCTCGATAGCCCTTGGGAGGCTTCAACGGAGAACTGGAAGATATATTGTACTCCTGGGCGGTATCGCATGCAGAAAGGTAATAAGCAACTTGTCGACATCCGAAGCCAATCCTGGGCCATGGTTTCCCGCCTCTTGCAACCCCTCGACACCCCCCAGAATCTTCTCGTCAGTGTGTCCCCGATCGAATGCAGTCAAACTATGTCATCTTTGCAACTCTCCGTATCCCTACCCCGCTATGGCCTGTCCTTCTATGTCGACGAGGATGGGGACCTCCAGTCTCACAACATGCGGGGCATGGTCTATGACGAAGACCAATCCATAGGGACCCTATTTGGTTTAGTCAATCGCCTCGTACTTCGATCGAAGATCAGAGATATCGTTGCCCCCGGACTCATCCCTCGGTGTATCCTCATCCCTGATGGAGAGATTTCTTTCCAGAAGGATGGCCATCACGTTCGTGTCGAAGTCAATACTCCACGTCCCGCCCTTGAACGGGTCACGTACCAGACTTATAAAGTTGACGTCGATCTGTGCTGCCTGACGGGGAACGTCG
>JBBPOE010000934.1:0-10995 GCA_038091295.1 Tylopilus felleus | reverse complement strand
CTGGTGGGAGAACATCCCATAACGATAGTACTCTGTAACCTCATGCTTGATGTAGATGTCATCGATGCAGGTCGTCATGGAGGAGACCAACTTGTTGAAGACAGTGTGTGACTCGAATGATGCGGCCTGTTCGGATTTGTCGCAAAGGCGGCCAGAGAGGGTGTTGATAAGCACTGGCGGCAAGTTACGGATGGCATCCTGAACAGCTCTCCCGATGGTCTTTCTCGTCTCTCCTGGATCGATGTACTGGAAAAGAAGTGCTGGAAGGCAAGGTCAGTATGTGCTCTTCGATATAGTCTCGACACCCTCACCGCGAATCTCTGGATCAGACGACTCCAACATCCTTGAGCGCATCGCCTCGAATGCGTCGATTGCGTTTTGATAATTTCCAGCTTTGTGCAATGCAGCATGCTTTCTCTTGTAGCCCCATGGAGACAGTGGATCGAGTTCGATCACCTGGAAATCATTTATTTACGAGAACTAGTTTATGCGACATAGAGCAACGCACCTTGTTTGCGTCATTTAGCGCCTCCACCCAAAGGCCTTTGGCCATGTATGCCTGGCAGCGTTTCATCAAGAGATTTTGTAGCGAGGCGGGTTTGAACGCCAGTGAAGTAGGATAATGGGAGACGGCACCACCATGCCGTTCGTCGCTCACTGCGGTCTCCCCACTACTTTCTAGCTTCTCCATGCAACGTTGTCTGAAGTCTAGAGTACAATGGTCATGTCAATGATACATAAATCTTAAGCAATACCACTCACCGAAAACCCATTCAGATTGCTCATCAGGTGCGTTTTCATGCTCGACCAGTTCGTCCACCATCTGGCGAAAACACTTGCCAGCATCCATTGTGCGGCCAATTATCTCAAGACGCTCATATATAGCCCGGTAAACTGTGAATCTCGAAACGATGAACTTCAAAACAAGAGTGTCAGGGCCACGGGTAGACACGAGAGCAAAAGGTGATATTCACATCGACCACAGAAACCAGGGCATCTTCCCACGAGCAATGAGCCAATTTTGCTTTGGCCCATTCCCTCAAAAGTGGTGTGGGGGTAGCGAGAACCATCACCGTGTTACCATCCTCAGTTGGAATCGAGACCGCGCCACCATCACTTTCGGGAGCGGAGAGACATTGGTGGGTAAAGTCTGCAGGGAAGTTTTGAATACGTGGAACACAAGTAGATACGGTCTCGACTCACCAGAAACCCATTTCGTAATCGGTTCGCTCGTATAGACCTCCTCGTCAAAACTATTTATCATTTCGAGCAGAGCTTCCTCTGCATCCTTCCTACGACCGGCTACATATATGGCTTCACAAAGACGCTGCCGGACTGTGATGTGAAGATCATCAAATTTCCATCCCGACATCTGTTCAGAAGCGAAAGTGAGCGATTTCGACACGTTGCACTAGACCGATCAGGGGAAATTACCAACGAGACCACCACAGGCACTTGATTCTGACCATGTTGTACCCGCGCACGTGCACGCTCGAATAACTGAGTGGCATGTTCGTATTCCTTGCGCTCCATGTGCGATTTCCCGAGGAGAAGATACATGTAAGCCTTTGCGAGACGTCAGTTGTGATATCAGTCACGCGGCAGCTCATCGTGCACGTGCCTGAATCGTATTGCATGTTGAGTTGTATCGAACTACAGCAGTGAGGCTATCCACGTAGGATATTGCATCGTGGTGATCTCCGGCCATGAACATGACGATACCCTAAAACAGATTGGCAGTTGACCGGAGACCAAGTGCAGAGTACAGACCTTGATGGGGAGGGGAAGGAGAATCTGAGATGAATGGCAGTGCTCGAACGCAATATCGCATTCCAGGGAAGCCTTGTCCTTTTCGCCCTTGCCGACATGAGCTAGAATTTTTGCAATGTAGGCAACCATGGATGGTTGAGCATCGATGGCCTTGGTACGACTTGGCGTCAGCGTCGATAAATGTGAGAGTAAAGCAAGCAGCACCATTTGGGCATCGACAAGCGCTTCGTCCGTTGTGAACGAGCACGTACGAGAGCTCGAGCAGCGAGAACATGGTATTCCGGATGCCGATACTGGTGTATCGCGGTGGTCAGTAATGCCTCTGCATCTTCGAGCCGATTGTTCTCCCATGCATCGAGCGCAGCGTCGCCAATCAGAAAATATAATTCCTGGAGGGTGGAATGCAGACGAAACGATGGGAATGAAGAGCAGGCATCAGACATGTCACAGTCCAATGAGGCTACGTACTCACAGCAAAGGGTAGACCATCGGTAATGATTGTCCCGTCGCATCCACCAATTGCGAATGAGCTGTTATCGGGAGATAGCGCAATTGAACGGATGTCTTCAGTGTGTTCGACGAGACCGATATACGAGTAGGTTGACGTGTCCCAAAAGGTGACAGAACGGCTTGTGGAACATGCGATAAATTTGCCATATCTTGGTATAACAATGCACGAGTGAATGTCGCTATTGGGAACTGGCCATGCACTGGCAGAGACCATTGAACCGGTGGATGCGTCTAGTTGCTTGATTTTACTGCCAGATACGACAAAGATGTGGTTATTGAACCACCGGAGACCGTTGTTGTACAAAGAGGGCACCGTTACTGGGATGTCAACGAGTAAATGACCATTTTTGCTATCCCAGACTTGAACTGATTGAGACGTGGCAGTCGCAATTCGATCGCCGTCGGACGAGAACTTGGCTGCGATCGCCCAATTATTGTGTTGGAGTGCCCGTATTTTCATGCCACTTGCGACATCCCAAATTATGGCCGTGCGGTTCCTGGACCCTGAGACGAGTTGCGTCGAATCCGGTGAGAAATCGACTGCTTCGATGGTCCAAGAATCGTCGTGCTTCCAGACTGTTTCGTATGTCTCGGTGTCCCACATGAACACTTCGCCCCTCTGTGTACTCCCCGCGATCCATTTCCCATTATTCGACACAGCGAGACAGAGGACGTCCTTCGCTTCGATCGTTGCCACTCGTTGGCCGTCTTGCACTCGCCACACTTGAACATTCTGGTCTCGACCACCACTCAAGAGATGCTCGCCATTCGCCGAAAATGTCACCGCAAGTAGGTCCCTACTGGCGTTGACTTTGATGGGCAGGGAACGTTCTTTTCCAACTGTCAGCATCAGTGCGGCCCCGTCTTCTCGGTACGCACCCGTCATTGTCGACGACATAGGTAACAACACAATCTAGCGAAACAAGGATGAGAGTCAGTGGACAAGCTGTCGTCCGTATGTCCGCTTCCGAGAGCTTCGGCCGATCGCCGGCACGGCGACGGATCGAAGAGGGTTTTCGGGCTCCGACGTCGAGGGATGATAAGATGCGCAATCCCCATCCTGCGCATCTTGTTCTGCTCCCTCGACTTCTCTCCCCCATCAGTGTAGCTTTTTACCCCACCCACCATCGCCCTTCTATAGTAGTGTCCTTAGCACGCTCTGAGCAATATAGTTTCTTGTTCCCTGTCCTTCTTCCCTCCTCGCACTCAGTCCTTCCCCACGGCAGGCCTCCCGTGCGCTGGGCCGGAGTTTGCTCTCTGGCTCTCGCACATCCCGGTCAGCCAGTTCAGGACCCAGACACAGTCCAAGCCCTGCCCTGCGCTACGCCCCGCCCACCTATTTGGGGCCTGTCCCATTGGAAGGACTCCTCTGTTTTCACCGCTCGTTTTCTCACCACCTCTTCTCGACGTCCACAGCACGAAAGCATTTTATACACGTTGCTCCTCCCTGATATGGATCATTACACACGCCCCATCACCTCGTGAGATCTTGGGCGCTGTCTCCCAAAAGTCTCCCAAGGTTCTGCATCATGAAAATATGCATACAAACGACCATCTACGCGGACGACACGTCGTCACCCGTTTATCGCGGGTCATCAGCGGAGATATCTGCTTGACGAAACCAAGCCAAACGTCCCATTCCACGAAGCATATGATGTACGCTATCTATGTATACCTCGTTCCCATTGTTGCTATCCCGATCACGCTGTGCCTCCGAAGAATGATCCGTCGTGCCCGCTCACAGCCATCATTCCATCTTATATCTCGAGGCTTGCGCAACTGACTCACCTGATGTCCAGACAGCGCTCATTCGCCCTATTCGTGGGCAAAAGGCTAGACCAGATTGCCCAGATTCAGTGACATTCAGCAAGATCGAATAGTGACCTTCCAGAGTCGCCTTTTTCGTGAAACAAACCCCGGATTGACGTCATGCGAGTGATCATACTTTTCTCCACGGTCTGGCGTACTCAACGGCGGCTTGTAGTTTGCGGCACAACTCTTCTTGACAATCAACTCTGCCTGTATTCCTTGGACGATTCGGTGCCTCTGTAATACATGGACGACGTCGATCGTTGGTTGTGAAATGTCTCGCCGCGATGTTGTCCGCGTTCACCGTTGACAATCTCTTTGCTCATTCGCTTTGTGACTCATGTTCTTCTAGGTTGGTGGATATTTGACTAAGGCAACCTTATAAAAGTCATGTTGGGTTTGATCGAGAACGGTTTGGTCACCACATGCGTGTCGCTCAGGCCAAGACCATTTGACCTGGCTAGCCAATCCCCCGCTTTCCAGCGAGCGACTTGCAAGGGGAATCGCCAACCCAAGCTAGTAAGTATGCACACCGCCCCGGTGCGGTAGCTTTCGAGTTCCGTGTGGTTAGCACATATTATATGATCAAAGACTCGGGCCATCAACATGCGTGCGTAGCACAGTGGTAGCGCGTATACTTTGCACTAGCTCAGTCCACCGAGCAATGATCAGTGTTTATCGTAGGGACTCACGATCACTCAGATAACCAGAGCTCTAGCTGGAGGACAGGTCCGTTAGTCTCTCGCCATGCTCACAGGTTCTCCAAGTCACTCAAAGTCACCAGCGAACGCTCAGGAGTGTAAGATGAAGCTCCTGCACGAGCGCATAGGGGGAGCGAATCCTATAGACGTCGGTAGAAGCTAGCGTCGTTGATTTCTATTAGCAAAGGACAACGATTGGCGTATACAACCTAGAACACTGCACGAGAACTGACTGCGCTGGCAGCCGTACTCCACACTGGCGTGCCCGCCATAAACTCTTGCGCATTCGACGTCATTAACAATCCAACTGGCCTCCATCAGTACGGAAAAAAGAGAAGGAATACACCGAGTCGAAAACTCACCGATCAAACCGAATAAGCCCAACACACTTCCAAACACCTCCACGACGAGGACTTTGACAAACAGTGCGGGGTCGGCAGCATCTGCGAGGGCTGCTGTGCTACCCGCGATGCCGACACAAAGACCACGAAAGAGGTTACACACGCCGACCGTCAGACCCCCAAAGAAAAGGGCAAAGCCTGGAAGATGACGAAATATCAGTATATGGGGATCACGAGTACCGGAGGAAAACAAGCGTGGCGTGTTGGTCAACATACCACCCCGTAGATGGCCATGACTTCACAGAAGAGGATGCTAGACGGATAAGAATGCGATGCACAGGATGAGGTCCGAGGATACGATGCAAGCAGCGCATATACCTGATCAAGTTCTTGGTACTAATTCGTGGCGTTTGGACACTTCCATCCGGTCAAGAAAATGCCCCTGCGAGAAACGATGTGCGTTAACAGATGTGGGGTTGAATCAGGCTGTCTGTCTACGAGAGATGTACCATCAAGCTACAAGGACACTTAGACCGATGCAAAGACCAATTCCGAGGGCACCCCAGACGAAAGGACTCGTTTCTTCGAGAAAGCGACCGACGGTGAATGCTGCGCCTGAGCCTGCAGTGTCAATCGGGTCAGTGATAACGCCACTCTTCAAGCTGGATGGGAACATACCTGTAAATAAGAGATAGAGAGCAATGATGGCGATGAAGAAAGATGGGAGGTCGATGGAGTAGTACGTACTCGCAAACTTCTGGGTTTCGCAGCGGTTTGTTTGTACACGACATATGGCTGTGATAAATAGCCCCTGTCTCGTCTGGTCGTACAACACGTCAACGAAGGCAAGTAATCTAGTCGTCTAGTAATCACCCAAACCTCCAGCCTGTCCTGGCAGCACGGTCTCCAAGGTCCCTGGAACAAGAAATTAGGCGGACCTCAGCAACAAGTACGAATCATACTCACTGCCGACTGTTCTGAACGCGCAAGAACAACCAGTCGACTGCTTCACGCACGCCTTGTCTACAACCCATACGCTCAACCGACCATAGACAATGAACAGCGATATAAACGTACCCTTCCAATGCGGACACGCCCATTACCTCCAAGCTTGCAATCCGACTCTTCTTCCTTTCCTCTTCCTCCGCTTCTTCCTCTGCGTACCGCCTCCGAGCGCTATCCCGTCTATGGTGGTCCCATACTTCGTAGTCTTGCCGGATCTCGGTCGCGGACATGCTGGTAGGTGTATCTTGCTTGTTTGCGAGCAGGAGGAGTGGGACGTTGAGAATGCGAGGGGAAGACAGGACAGAGTCTGTTGCGCGTATTAGGTGGACGAGGCAGGGTATAAAGTGATCGTTGGGACGATGTTTGATCAACGGGCAGGGTATCCCCATGAACCATGGAACGCACCAAAGACTTCCCACCCTTCCCCAAGCCTCTCCCTGTCCTGCGCGTCAATCACGTACACGACGGCGTGGCAGTCATCATAGTATCGGGACCATATCGACCTTATTCCCCGTTGTCCTCCGAGGTCGAAAAAGTTGAGAATGGTCGAGGGAAGAAAGACCTTGCCCACTGATGACAAGCATGAACGTGCGTCACAAGGAGTCTTGGGCGGGACGTACTGTTCTGTCCGACGGTCGGTCCTATCTTTGAGGGGTCGAGGCCTGGCGCATCACTATAGAGTGTCTTGATCTTCTCCAGCAACGTCTAGCAGGCGTACCATTGTGAGTGTTAATAACACCCGCGGTAGTAAGCGACATTGGGGTTGGTTAGCTTACGGTCTTTCCAGCACCATCGAGGCCGATGATAATGATTGAAAATTCTTCTTTTCTGTGGCGTTCAGTGACAAGTTCGAAGATGCTAGCGAGCCTTGCTCACTGAGTTAGGTATTCGTGTAGACCCTTGAGGAGGTGGTACATGGTAGGGTCTCGTTTGGGCAAAACGCGAGTGTTCTCTTTGTACCGACTCCTTCTGACTTTCAATTCCCCTTGACACTTCAAGTTGCGGGTTGAATCCGACCATTTCTGCATACCATGCCTTTATACATAAACACCTCACGAAAGGACCGTGAAGGGCTCCTGACTGTATGTACTTGGTTCTTTGGCTATGGGATGTGTCATTCCCGGCCACTTTACATAAATATCGACGGCTACATGTGGTGAGACGTCGAGACGTTCACACGGGTAGTCGAGGCTCACTGTCTCAGGCGGTAAGAACCGTTCCATAGAATCTCTGTAGGAGGGAAATACTTACATCGAGTATCTACCTCTATTTACACGAAAAATGGGGGGCTGTGAAGATCAAAAGGGAAGTACACCAGGCATAAGTCGTTTCGGCGATACTCGTTACGGTATGCCTCGTTTTGACTCCGACACGAGGCTGCCTTCCACAGTAACCCAAAGAGCGCTTTCAACGAAAGGCCCTCCAAAGTTGATCTCACTCTCCCCGACCGTTAAGACTGTCTTTCGGTGCGGGTGTACGCGCTTTACGCCGCATACGTTGAACCCATACAAATGCCGCGGAAGATGTCTGGGTATGTCTCCTCTACTCATTATCGCAGTCCACTCTGGGTCGACTGTGACGGTGCCCTTTATGTTCCCGCAGATACAAGTCCCATGCGTACAGGCCACACTCGCAAGGTAGCTCGTCAGCGGGTCCATTGGTTCGTTATGTGTACGTCCCTCCGCACAATTCGCCCTGCAAAGATCTTGCCCCGTTCATTTTTCGCTGCAAGCAGCAGCCCATCGGAAGAAACCACCCCACTAGTGACTGGGAAAACACAACGCGCGACATCCGGCCTCGGATACAAGTTGAACACACACCGTCTACTCGCTTTATCAGTCTCCCTCTTCCTCATCGTCAACTTATTCATGCACTTTGTCTTCTGTCCCTTGTACCCACGGACCATGGTTTCGATTCGTCGCGGATGGGAGAACGAAGAGGCGCAACACAAGCTCTTACGAGCAACATGGGAAAGTGAGAAACAGGATCACGCCACCCTGAAGAAGGAGTGGGAGCATCAGAGGGAGTCGCATGAAAAGGACGTGGAACGTCGGATCAAGGAAGAAGAAGAGCGTCAAGAACAGGTGAGACAGGAATGGAGTCAAGAATGCAAGAGACATGCGAGCGCGATCGACGAATACGACAAGATAGTTGCACGCAGGGCACAAGAGGAACAAGAACGTCAAGAGAGGGTCCGAGAGAACTGGGCGCAGGAGGTGGAAAAGCATAGGAACGAATGGAAGGAGATGGAGCGCCACGAAAATCAACGCCGAGAAAATGAGCGACAAAAATGGCGGCGTGAAGTTGAAGATCACGATCGAATGAAGGAGGAGCGCAGGAAGCGCGAGGAGGAAGAGCGAAAGAGACTGAACTTGTTCTGGGGTAGTGTTGAGGCGCATACGTGCTCTACTTACGCAACCAGGGAGTACACCGCGCAGCTTATGAACCTACCCGCCACTTGGGATTGGGAACATCGAGTGGAGGCGTGCAGGGCCACACCACTTGAAATCCATGGGATTTCCCATCTACCCATAACTTGTGAACATAAGGTAGGTGATTTCCCTTAGAGGACGCACAGGGTATTGACTCGGAGACGCCGTGTTAGGGCTCCGGCATTGTAATTGGCCGATGGGAGGTCAACCAGCAAGAACCAGAGTGCAGAACATTCTGGGGGTCGTATGACAATAAAGCAAGCCACTTTCCCCCCTTTTTTTGGTGTGCGTTGCTGAACAACATCTCAGGGTTGCACCTCACCAGGGTCCGGAAAGAAGGTCAGATTCGATTTTCTAGAGGTTACAAACCCGGACTGATCGCTTCATTTAGCACGTCACGCACAAACTGATGAATCTGCCCGCGAAAAGCGACTGGAAAGAATTCTGCGCGACAACGCCAGCCCATTTCGACCATATGCAATTCCCGGGCGCTCAAACATGCTTTACAGCAGTACGTCTGTTCTAAAAAATTGCGAGCACGACTAATTAGGTCTTCACGCATTTCTAGATATGGGGCGTCTATGGTCAATGGGAGTTAGATGATAGCAATTGCTGAATGTGTTCCTTTTCAACTCCCCGATCGATATGTCTACTTCGAACGAAGTTCAAGTTGTCAACTCGGTTTGCATCGTATGTCTTCAAATCGCTCTTCGTATGCTCTTGTTTTCGAGATTCGTGTTTTTACATTTTGTGTAACAATGATGACCTGATATCTGGACTCGTTCGGTGGTTGGATGGACATCACACTAATTTGCGAGGAGCCATCCTCATTTCTTTCAAAGCACTGAGAACGACCTGTTCATGTATAGTATGCGTCTTCCACCAAACTACATATAGTCCATGCGAATACTAGTTACCAGGACGTTTGATGTTGGCTGGCGGACGGGAGCATCTGAATCACGGGTCTATCATTCGCCACCACGTACGTCCGGTCGACAGAATTGGCTATCTAGGTGGTCACGAGTACCCTTTGAGACGGATCGATCTGTGGCTAAACCTGCGTGATCAAATTGCAAAAACCACGAGTATCGAGATTCACGTTCAAGGCCTGGAACAGTTCAGCATGCAGTAGGGCCACCATGCACACACCTCCTCAGATCCACTTTGGGAAAGCTCCGCATGCACGACATCATCGGTGCGGACTATGACGTGCAATGAGCTGTCCCTCGTCCTACCGGGTGCCCGGAATCGGAAGATAAGTTCTCTAACGTATCATCACATTTTACTGCTTCGAACGATGCATGCGTGTGTGCATTATAACCCCCTCCCCCACCAAACTCTTCGAAATACGAAACATTCATACACTTGTATGAGGATAAGTATGACTACGTCTTGGGTCAGCATATTGTACAACCTTTCTCATTGCTTAGATATTCCTCTGATGACAAGGACCTGCCCGCCAGCGACGGATATTGCGCCGAAACCAAATCACAAATGGCCACCCGAGAAGCCCACCTGCGGTGGTGAGGGGACACGCAAGTGAGGCATGCGTATCCGTCGAATACGAGCCCCAGGTCTCCGAGCCCCCTTTCATTGTGATGCCACCATGCCTCCATGGTTGGTTGTTGCCTCTCTAGGTGAGTGACAGCGATGACCACCGGGGCTGCTATCCGACGTGTTGGACGGCAGAATGTATTGTATGCGTTTGACATCGCATCTGAAGCCCTGTTGCCCTGTACACAGAATACCAGGAGATCCAACTCTCCTGTCCGATATCTCTCTTGAAGAAACCGCCCAAGAGATTGTATTGATGGGTTAGACGCCCGAAATGGCCTGAAACTCGAAGTTCCATTCAAGCCAGGGGTGTCCCACAGTCGGCATATTCCCGGACGGCCTTCCACTGGAAAAGGAACGTCGTAATGCGCGAAATCTCTCGTGCACGGTGCCACGTCAGAAGACACCGCAGCCAGATTTCGACCAGCGATCAGGTTGATTACAGAGCTTTTCCCTGAGCCAGTCTCTCCAATGAAGATGACATTGCGTCGGTTCGACTGAGGCCTGGCTCTGCAAGAGTGTAATGAAGAGGTCGCCTTAATTACTAAATAAGAGTACTCACACCACGTTCTTAATCATTGCTCGTGTGCTCGATGAACTGATATTTTTGTCGCCGTGCACTGTCAAAACATGTCGATAAGTACATTGATCATGAGAACAAGGGTACAACTTACGCTGAATATCCAGATTGGGCTTCATCTTCGAGAGCATCATCTCAAGGGCGATAGCCGCGTTGTCGTAGTCTCCTCCCTTTTGCAAAGCTGCGTGCTTCATCTCGTACCCCCATGGCGACGACGGATCAAGCAGGATCGCCTGATGATGATATGTCAACACAACACGAATGACTTGTAAAAATGATGTACCTGGTCTGCA
>JBBPOE010000933.1:0-10999 GCA_038091295.1 Tylopilus felleus | reverse complement strand
GATTGCGTAGAACTAGCTTAATGTTACATGGAAAACGACGTGGTATTTATATTACAGGAAGACGTGCACAGACCAAGAGGCACTGCGCACTAGAAAGGAAGGAAGACATAGCAACGATGGAATAGGAAAGGTGAGGCTATACGCGTGGCTGCGAAGAGCAATGCGAAGCTATACAAGTAGGGAAGGAAAAGATGTACCGGTTGAGCGGTACGAGGAAATATAAGCATAGTAAATATACAAAGATAAACGAGAAGGAAGAAAAAGGAAGAAAAACCGTAACAATTGTACAATTAGTAGTGAATGGCAGAGGTGGAGATAGATGTACTTCCAATGCCATGGATGTAGGAGCGAAATAGCGGGGACTGTACCCAAGGATTTGGGTAATCGGTATCGAAGGTGATATATTGTAGGTCGCATGGTTGCGTAACTAGGCAAAAGAATATTCTAGACATCTTATCTAATTTTCCAGATTTTTCTAGGCCCTGGGTTCCATACCTGGTGGTGTAGAATTCTATAAAACACCCTGGAATATGTACTGTCTAGGGTAGCTACTAACAGTAATTACATTTACACTGCATTAGTAGCAATGAGGCTTAATGTAACACTTACCTTGGTTGAAAATTAAATTAAAGTGACATTCAAAAGTATATCCGTGATTGTGGCACAATTTTGTATTGACAGGTGACATTGACAGGTGGCGTGTGAAGTGATCTATGATGTGTTCACAATATTTCCTTTTTCGGCTCGGCTGTGCTGCATACTCATTGAAAACAGTGTAAGGAAGTAAATAGTGTAGTAGTCTACTAGTATACACTCTAAGTACACTTAGTATAATTTTTTATACTACTCTTCAATGGGAATCTACTATTTTACTTAGTGGTAGCATAGCTAGGATGTCAGTTTCTTTGAATTTATTGTGAGTCATGCCAGGTACAGATGAGTCACATAAAATTCGCATACTACATCGTACAAAGTTTACAATGGGTAACAATTGACTACTGTACATGGAGTAGGTAGCATAAGATAGAAATGGGGACAAGCTATAGTAGTACATTGGGGATCTTTAAGAACTACATCGAAATATTTTTGTTTTACCCCCTATACAGAAGGGGGCATTTTCAATCTAATGTGCTTGAGACAGTATGGCGCCAAGTTATTGGTCAGTTCGGCCCATAAGAAGAGGCATAGTAGTACATTGAAACAAATAAAAGGAACAGGGAAAGGTACATACACTATGTTGATACAAATTTAGCTCGGGGTCTTGCATAGGTAGTAACAGTCTGTAAAGAATTAGGCTGCACATATGGCATGGAGGACAGAGGGAACGGCAGGTTGGAAAATAATATGCAGCCTGCTGTACCTCTCATAATACCTGTGCTGCTTGTTGCACACATGGTTAGCAATTCTGCACCAGAGATTGTCCGTAGAAGAGATGCTGGAGTTGCTCTTGGGGATCCCACTCCTGTCATTGAGATATCCATAGGTTAGTTCTGTAGTGATAAAATCTTCATCAGGAAGGGGAGTCTGTAGGATCTTGTCCAAGAGGGCAGCGAGGTTAGTTTGTCCATAGAAATAAAATATACCTGTGTCCGTTCTAAGCGCTCTGGCTTCTTCAACAGTGAGCAGGGGGTTAGAACTTGGGGCGACCTGCTGGAAATATTTCCCCCAAGGGAGAATGGCTTGAGTGATTGTGTTGCAGTGTACAAGGTAGGTAGTAAAAGTATCGTTCCAGCACTCGATGGCTTGCTGGGGCGATAGTGTGTTGTGTATGGCCTGTTTGAGCTCGCAGAGTAATTGGTGTAGCTCACGAAGTGACAATGTTGTATGATATCTGTGAAAACTGGGGAAAGGTCTGTTTGCAGACACAAAAAGCTACCAGCTCCTAGACTGTTCTCTGAAGATAATTGAGGTGCTTAAAAGCTGTTGAGTGACCTGCTGGTAAGTGATGCTGTGGCAATTCTCATGTCAAAACATAACACATTTTTTGCAGGTCCTCAATGATGTTACACCTGAAGATTATCACTCCATCATTCTATTGACGACTGAGCACCAAAATTATCAAATTTCTGTGAAGTAAGTCAATATACGCATCCAATTCTTGAACTCAGACTCTTCTACACTTGTTTATTACACCAATCACCATCAACTCATCGCAATGTCCCCACCTTTTGCCATTCACAAAGCCCCATCATATTGTGATCTCATCAGCTGCTGGAATAAAAATCTTGGATGGAGCCTTTTGAGGGAAGGATGGGCTATTTTTCATCTTAGTTGCTAATTTCCTGTAGGACTATGAGTGATGTGCAAAACTAATTATCATGGCATACTTATATCCCACTTTTATACAACCAATCTAAGAGTGCGTTCAAATCCTGAGAAATTGCAGTGTTTTGAATTGCCTCAAGAAGACCATTATAGAGTGCTTGACACTCTGGTGCATAGGTCATTTTGGTGAAATATACAGTTTCACTGTGCACATGTTCAGTATGAAAAAATGTCATGCTTAATGGCACAAATAAGCTTTGTATGTATTCAGTACCAATATTCAGCACATATATTTGTAGTAAAGTAGTTTTAAAATTGCCTGGAAAGTGCTTGATAGGGATAGTTGGAGTAAGTGTATGAAAATGTTGTGTGGAATTGTTCTAGATGGCTGTTGCTGAAGTAGTGGATTATTCTCCCCTGTGATACACTGTAAGTCTCTGAATAGCCCAAGGAAGGCGACAAACTTCAGCATCAATTTCATGCACAATGTACTGGGTAGTACCTGTGTCCATCAGATGGGCTACTTCTTGTTGTTTCAGGCCACAAAGTATGTGGGATCTGCCTTAAGAGCAGCATCATCAGTTCCAAGATACTTGGCTGTGAATGTTCCTGCCTCCTTGGCTGCATAGGAATGAATGTTCATGATGCACTGCAAGAACTAAAGATTGTTGAGTCAGTGCAACATGCACACTTGCTGGTTGAAACTTACAAAGGATTTAATTCCTTTGGTCAGTATTATCTCCTTTGTTTTTTTTTTCTTTCAAGTTAGAGCATGACCAAACAGAATGCAGAGGTGCCATGACTGAACTAACTCACTGGCATCAAACTTGGAGCATGCTTGCTCCAGAGCCTCACAGAGAGTCTTCCTGAATACACTTCAACAACTATCTCACTGTTGGACAACCTGCCACCTGTGTTTCTCACATTGGATGAAATCTCATGGGTTTCTTTCCATGTACATACAATACCCAATTTCTAACCAAGACATCAACCAGTCAAATTGTTGAACAGGTGATGAAACTACTTAATCTGGTAGTACTGCAATGACAATTGTTAACCCACAGTCCAGTACAGTGCCGGTCCAACAGCAAGGCAGGTGGAAGTTCCATGAATTTCTCATGCAGACTTGGAAATTGCAGGTCATGTGTGAGATCAAGGACACCAGAGCAAAGTCCTTGCTCTGTGTCTTTAGCTGGTTCAATGTCAGTATTAGGATCGATCCATCAGGAACATCATGACCTCAATAATTTGTACATGAGGTATAGTGTACACCCAACACCAGCCTGTGGTTGTATCACTTCATTGGAAACACGATGGGCATGTTTGCAGACATATTCACAATGGTACTAAAGCAATGGTTGATGGATATTTGCAACCATTATATCCTTTAGTTATATGATAATTAAATAGCTCTTACATTTGAATATCACTTGCACTATGTTACTAATACCAGTTATGCAATCAAGAATTGGCTATATTGCTTCATGGCAGTGTGCATAGCTACCCATCCTACCAGCCTTCTTCACTTTCATCTCTTGTGTTAAGTATTCCACAACTTGGTGCACATTTTGCATCGAAATGCTAAAACTTGAATATATTTGACAACTACTGTTGACATGTCAAGAATGACCCATTTTGTTCCAATATTGGTCACCTAGTAGCAAGATTGTACATAAGAGTGGAACAAGGCTTCCCAGGATAGGATCACAATGCAGCACACCCAGTGAAAAATACAAATAGCAGGAGATAAGTTCATGACAGTTATTAAAGGACAGTGCAGTGGTGAGTAGTTGTGTGTGATATATCCAAGAGCTCAGAATACCAGCACATTCATGGTAGCTCAAGCAGGAATAAATATATAATATAAAATAAGTATATTTCATCAGTAGGTGAAAGTAATAAGTAATGGTAATAAAAATAGGTTGATGGCTCCTGACACGTGCAACTTGGTGTGGGAGGAGTGCCACAAATTTTAGTCCAGGCACCCAGCTGGATATCCACTGGCACATATGTATTGTAGGTGAATCTTGCAAATTCCTGTATTTTTGGCTCTACAGACATGCTCCAGACCCCAGATCACAACAGATCCCCCTTCGTGGGCAAGAGTTTTTGCAAAGCTTGATCAATGGATTTCCACAGGACATAGACCTCATGGTCTAGATCCATCATGGCAGGCATTACATAATGTGGGTGAATTGATTTATCAAAAAACCCAATGTGCCAAGGACATAAAAACCTTGCTAACTGCAGATGGAAGATCTCTTGGTATGAATACCTGGCTGAAAATGATGTGTTGGCTTGCTACAGCATAAGGGAGGCAAAGCCTTACCTTTCAACCATGGAGACAATTGTTGCACAAAAGTATTCTTGAATGCCAAATGCAGATCTGCAGGTCATAAGAACCAAACTCTTTACCCCTGAGGTGTTGACTGTGGCTATACCCACACTTTTCCCATGCAAGAAAAAATATGCCAATGTGTTCAGCTCAAAACTCCATGATTGTGGTGATTCCAGACCCTAGTATTCCACAATCTGTTGAAAATGTTCAAAGGGGAAATTTCCATGATTGGGTTCTCACATCCATTCCAGAGAAAAGATCTAAGCCCCTTTTGAAGCCAAAAGATATCCATGGCCTTATCCACCCAGTACTGTGATCAATATGTAGTGAAGGATAAAGGAGGACCAACTCCTTACTCTTCAGTTTGCCGTTGAGTGCCACTGACAGAAGTTCTCCCTTGCTTCTAGCAATAGCCAGCTCTTGAGTGAGTTTGTTTATTTCAAAATCCGTGATGTATGACTGCGTGGAGGAGGTAAGGGAGCAATCAGAGTAGATGGAGAAGTTGGGGTGATAGCCCTTGTTGGCGAAGAACGGAGAAACACCTATTGTAGCACTGGGCACATTGTTGTAAGCAAAGTCTGCGAGTGGGAGGACCTCCGACCAATTGTCTTGCTGGTAGTTGCAATAAATGTGGAGGTACTACACTAGGGTTTGATTAGCGCGCTCAGTCTGACCATCCCCTTCGGGGTTGTAACCAGAGGTGAAGTGGAGGCACATGTTGAGAGCTTTGCCTAGAGAGTGGAAGAAATGAGATACAAACTCAGAGCCCTGATTGGAGGCAACATGGGCAGGAACTCCATGCTTGGAGAAGACATTGATCAGGAAGAGCTTAGCAAGCTCAGTGGAGGTAACTATGTCATGGGTAGGGATAAACCAACAGACCTGGCAGTGCATCAGGAGCTTCGTGGTGGAAAAGTATTTGAGATTTTTGTGGTCCATAACAATGTTAGAGATCTGCATGGGTATGGGTATGGGTTGGACTTCAAGGTACCCGTGACATGTGTGACCCATGGATTCATGGGTATCGGTTGGAGCTCCAGTACCCACAGGTCTATATGACCTGCCTGTATGTGCACGAGCACACGACTGTATGCAGACAGTCGCATGCTCATGTACTCGCTCTGAGTTGCTGGCATCCAACAATGTCATGTCATGTCACACCTCACCCACCTTCTCTCCATACACGATAACAACACAATGTTGCAATGACCACCACCACAACACAATGACGGGGTTGCGTACTCACCCTCACCCTTACCCACCTCATGACAACAACATGATGTCAATGAGTCGTGCCACACACCTTGTCCTCACTGGCACCTCACCCACCTTCCCTCTACATGTGACAACGTGACAACAATGCACACAATGCAACAACATGACGACCACAACCACAATGACATGACCATGACGACAACACGATGCAATGACAATGACATGACATGATGACAATGATATGACACGACAACAACATGACAATGGAGTCACACCCTCGCCCCTCACCCTCACCCACATCACGATGACAACAGTGATGCGTACCCTCACCCCTCACCCTCACCCACCTTGCGATGACAATGGCAATACATACCCTTATGTACCTTTTCCCTCAGCGGCCCTGGCCCTCACCCACACCCTCACCCTCACAACAGTGACATGACATCGACAGGTCACATCCAAGTTGCCCTGGCCCTGGGCCTCACCCACATCATGATGATGCGATGACAACAGCAATGCCCCCACTCACTGCTAGCGCTCACACAACCTCCCTCCTCCTATTTGCCTACAAACACACATGTGAATGCATTATCAGTGTTCACGTTCATGTTTGTATTCAAGCGGTCGAGGTTGCACACCACCTGAGCCCCCCACCCACACTGCAGGTAACCCGCAATGGGTATGGGTATGGGTATGCACAGGTATGGGTACGGGTTGGCCATGAGGTACCCGTGGCATATGAAACTCATGGGTTCATAGAGGTGTCAGTTTCGATGGTGATAGGAGTGTCCAGAGTCCAGTGAATGAGCACTGGAGCACAGATGAATGCTTCCTTTAGGCGATTGAAGGATCTCCCACAATTGTCCGAGAAGTTCCAAGGAACTCCTTTGCGGGTCAAACGAGTAGGGTGGGAGCCACAATACCAGAGTAGTCTTGAATGAACCTCCAATAGAAGTTGGTGAAGCCAAGGCTGGACTGAATGTCCTTGATATTTTGGAGTTTGGGCCAATCTTGAATAGTCTGGATTTTGTTGTGGGCTATGGAGAGCCCAGAGGGCGAGAGGATATAACCAAGATATTTCATGGTCTCCGAGTGCCATTCACATTTCTCCAGTTTGAGGTAAAGCCTATTAGCGCGAAGGTGCCAGAGAACTTCCCGGGCATGTTTGCAATGTGAGGTGGGGTCATTGGAGTAGATGAGGATGTCATTGAGGTAGACCATGACGCAGACATCCAGCATATCAGCGAAGATACTATTAATGAAGTGCTGAAACACTGCAGAGGTCTTAGTGAGTCTGAAAGGCATAACTAACCACTTGAAGGAGCCCCAGCGGGTCTGGAAGGAAGTCTTCCACTCGTCTCATTTAGCAATGCAGACCAGATGGTACATGTGCTGGAGGTTGAGCTTGGTGTAGATCTTCACTCTGGAAGGAGCTTCAAGGAGATTGGAGGTGTGGAGAAGTAGGTAGTGGTCTTTCTTTGTGATCTTGTTGAGACCTCGGAAATCAATGCAGAGTTGGAGGGAGCCATATTTTTTGCAGACGAAGAGAACTGGAGCTACATGGGGAGAAGAAGATTGTTGGATAAAGCCATAATTGAGGTGTTCATTGAGGAAGTCCCAAAGAGATCCCTGTTTGGTTGGGAAAAGGGAGTACAGCCTTGATATTGAAGGAGATGCTTCTTCCTCGAGCTTGATCTGCAAGTCGAAGGGCCGGTGAGGGGCTGGAGTGTCGGCCTTCTTCTTGCTAAAAATGTCCACAAAATCATGATACTCCGAAGGAACACTGGAGAGATCAATGGTTTCCTTGGGAGGCAAAGAATCAGAGAGAGTGGCAGAGCGAGTGGAGATCAAGTTGAGGGAAAGGGTGAATTGGACGGAGCCTTCTAATTTGCAGGCATGCTGGAAAGCAGTGGCATTCGTGAAAGAAATCTTTGGGCACATAAGTCCAGGTGCTTTGGGTGGTTCCCAGGGTGTTGTCTCCGGAGTGGTGAGTAGAGTATCGGAGGTCCATACATCTATCTTTGGAGATGGAGGTGGCGACATCAGGGTTGGCATTTCTGTAGTATGTGCTTGGAATGTAATGCTGCTCATAGCCCAGTCAATCAATGGATTGTATCGGGCGAGCCAGTAATGTCCTAAAACAATCATACATGAGAAATCCAATGAAGTCACAAAAAATGTATCGGAGGTGGTATCACCCAAGGTGAAGGTAAGGCTTAAATCTACTGCAGAGATAATGGAGGAGTTAGAGGAACCATCAAAGAGGCAGAGCATAATAGGAGAAACAGAGTATGTAGAGATTTTATGTTTTTTGACAAACAAAGAGTCTATGAAACAGTGAGTAGAACCGGAATCAGATATCATAGGAAGAAAGAGAAACAAACAGATGCAGAGAATTAGGGTCAGAAAGAGCAGACACATTGAGACGTAACTCCGTGAGAGCACAGTCGGATTCAACACAACTCCTAGGCTGTGCTGCAGGGGAGTTGCGCCCTATTCTTTTGCCTCCGAAGAAGTGGAGGTCAAAGATGGAGCTGCCAGAGTAGCAGTAGCAGCCCTATCTTTCGATGCTCTAGAGGTCGACTTTGAACACTCTTTGGCGGAGTGTCCAGCCTGCCCACAGATAGTATTGCCACAGTTCTGGTTTCCTGGGAGTTTAAGACCAAAACTGGCAATGGTCCTCACTGCCACAAACCCAAACTAACCCACAGAAAAACCCAGTTACCCAAACTCACCAAAGACCACAGCTGTAGTTTCAAATTGGTCTTGAATTGCAAACTTCCAGTAGCAGGGTACATTTATCGCAACCAAATATTCATTCCATAATACTAACTGAGTCTCAAACTTTCAGCACAGCTCCCCGCAGCGACAATACATTCTTTCAATCCAGTGTTCAATCCTCTGCCTCAAACTCACCTGGCTGTCAGGTATACCCATATACCATATATATCATGGTCCATGCCACAGGCCCATTCTCATTCTCACCTAAGCTCACTTAGAGTTTTGCACCATTTGTCATCACCCATCTTGCCTGCCATGCATTTCATCACCCATTTATTATCACATCCTTTCATCCCCCTGTCACGGTTCTGCTTTGTCCCTCAAGTTGTTCCTTACTCCAGGAGTCCAGGGTACATCTCCTGCCAGTGTTTCACTCAAGCTCAAACTTTGTGTGCACTATCAAGGTTACTGTCCAATCCTTGTATACATCCATGGGGCTTGTCGGATATGTGCCCAGATATTGGGATTCAGACTTCAAGTTGTTCCGCGGTTTGTTCTGCAGTACTGGACCATTTCAGCATTGTCTTGATACTCTGATTTCTCGCAGGTCTCATGCATGGGCAATCTCTTCTCTCTTTCAGGAGGGTATGTCATAGTGGAGCAGAAAAATAGACTAGTGGCCACCCTGCTACCTGTGGCCAACTTGCGTGTCACAACATAGGGATGTATTAATAAGCACATAGTCTTCATATAGTCCTGTGGTGGATTCTCACCTGAAAATGGGCAATCTCTTCTCTCTTTCAGGAGGGTATGTCATTGTGAAGCAGAAAAATAGACTAGTGGCCACCCTGCTACCTGTGGCCAACTTGCGTGTCACAACATAGGGATGTATTAACAAGCACATAGTCTTCATATAGTCCTGTGGTGGATTCTCACCTGAAACCCCTCCCCTCCTCACACCTTGAGTCCATGACAAACATATTGTTTTACATATCACGAGTATAATCTACAGAGACATTGGGGGCAGGAAGTTCATTTCTGTTACGCGTAGCGTAGAACAAGCAAGCACGCACTCTGAGTAGTAGCGTGGAGACTATGAAGAGACGAGATGCGTGCACTCAGTAGTGGCACGAAGACTAATGATGATGTCTTATAGCATAGTCGCGCAGGTCCCGAGATCTACTTCACTCGAGAATGCGGTTGCAAGTTACTATGCGTGTTATTGCGTAGAACTAGCTTAGAGTTACATGAGAACGGACGAGATATTTATACTACAAGAGAATGCGCACAGACCAAGAGGCACTGCATACAAAGAAGGAAAGAAGACATAGCTAGGATGGAATAGGAAAAGTGAGGCTATACGCGTTGCTGTGGCGAGCAGTGCGAAGCTATACAAATGAGAAAGAAAAAGATGTACCGGTTGAGCGGTACTAGGAAACGTTAACATAGTAAGTGTTACAAGGGAAGAATAAGAAGGGGAAAAACCGTAACAATTTCCAGTGATCAAACAACATGCCCACTCGTGTCAGGGCGATAGGCGGTGTCGTACTTGTAGAAATAGATCAATAGACGCTAGGGTGATCTACTATACCTATCTCTCCAGATCAAATCTGATTATGAGCTGATGAAAAGACAACACTGTCGATCAGATCAAACACTAGACATATACTACAGAGATGCTAGTGAGTGAGTGGGAAACTTAACCAATTGGCAGTCCGGTTGTTCTTCCTTTCCCGAGTCTGACTCTAAAGGATAAAGGGTTTGCAACTCCTAGCTTGGATACTGGTATGTAATATGGAATAGTCAAACAGTGACAAACAAGAGAGATATGCTGCTGTCAGGATAGGTTTCGCCTAAGCGAGTGTGTTTCTAGAACTAATGAAAGGGGATTTCCTGAATAAGGAAATATGTGGCTGCTGTGCCGTATGGTGTTGGAATTGCCTAATGGTATGGCAAATTTCCTAGATAGAAAGTGGGGATTGTCCCTTGCTTGTTAATAAGATATAGCACTAATGATGTGTGTGCTAGGCATCTGTGATAGTGAAGATTACTGATTTCCCAAATAAGGGACTGAGTGGCGGCTGTGCCTTATGGTGTGGGAATTTCCTAATATTGGTCGAATTTCATAGATGGAAAGTGGGAGATCTTCCTTGCTGTTTAGTATCGTATTGCACTAGCTGTGTCTTAGCTAGGGAAAGTGGTAATAGTGGATTTGCTATTGAGTGAGCAACTGACTGATAGGGGGAGATGCATGGGAAACTTAGGTAATGATAGTAGCTCAGTTCACTCTCTACAAAAGATTATGTAATCTTCTATATTGGGGACTATAGCAAAGAAAGAAAGAAAAGGGCTAGATAAGCAAGCAAAGGCACTAAGGATATTCCTAGACTAGATTTGCCTAGGTTACAGGTGCCTAGTGGCGACCCAAAGTGGCTGTGTTGCTTATGTAATGGGTAAGTC